>CAJJDN010000166.1:117978-212024 GCA_905182985.1 Paramecium sonneborni | reverse complement strand
TAATATTGATTCTCTTGTACTATAACATCCAAGCTTAAAATTCAATGCAATAGTATAGAAATGTTTTTTGTTTCCACCTCATATATAGAAGTTATTATAATATAAACTGAATTATTTTTTTCTCTTGTTGTGAATAGATATAATTTTCATAATGTCACTATAGATTGATGAGGAAAAGTAATAAAATTAGTAGTTGGATTCACATTTTTATGTTTTCCTAAATTTTGGGTGGAGATTTAATTCTTGATATTGGTAAATATATTAAGGAAGCTTATGATACAATCCAAAAAAGAAAATAAAAAACAGAGAACTAACTTATCGATAAATTTTAAGTTTGGGTTTTGGAGGAGAAAATGCTGAATTTGATTATAAAATTTATTATTAAATGATTATAAATTTTGAAAGTTATAACGATATTAAAAATAAGTATTTATTTTAAAAAAGTTATTTAAAAAAAATAACAATCTCAATTTTTTTAAGCAATTAAACGTTTGATTAGAAATTGAATTTAGCTAACTATATCTTAAGGTTAGACATTGAGAATTTATGAACATGCTTCCACAATAACTGTGGCTTACATTTTTTTTAAATTCATATATTCTGTACACATACCTTTGATCCAATGCCAACAATCTCTTAATTATGGTTTAGAATGTTCAAAGATATCTTTAGGTGTTAATTTAATAACTAAATCTTAGACACATCCAATAAATTTATCTTGTTTAATGCATTTTGATTATAATCTATGTACTTCTTGAATAACATTTTCAGTTTTCAACATATCAGCTAATTCTTCAAAGATTCTTTTCCAACAATTCTAATCATCATATTTAGATCTAGTTCTTTTTCTACCATAATCTTAAGTTTAATCTTATTCATAGGTAATATCTAATAATGTTGAGTGAATAGACTTATTTCTGAGTTATTTTTATTATTATAAGTTATCAATGGTTGCCTCTAATTCTTATATTTTATAGATGAGTAAATCTCTTTATTAAGTAAGTTCTTCAATAATTTGCATCATATTTTATTTAGTTTTGCTTAATTCATCTTAAAGAATGTTGATTTGTTATCTTAATTATTCTGCATCATCTTCTTACGATTCAGTTAATTATAAGACATCTGAAGATGAAGATAAATACTTTCTATCATCTTCGTTATTTTTTTGAATTATTTTCAAATTATCTTTGTAACATTAAAGTTTCCTCTAGATTAATTAATAGTCTTATGAATCTTCTTCTTATGTATTGAGAGTACAAACAGATGGAACAAGTTATGTAGGATGTTGATAATGTTATTATTGTTGTTATTTATACATTAAATGAAATTTAATTATGTTGAACACTTGTAAAATAATATATATATATATATTTGTATTAATATTATAAATGTTCAATCTGCATTATAATCGTCTAATTTCTTAAGCAATTGCTATTCGTATCCAGCACTATAATATTGAATGATTTCTGGTGGATAATAGGAATTGATTTCGTCGATATATTGTCTTAATTTGGATCCAGGATTAGCTTTGATTTCTTGAATCTTTTTGAGTCCTTCAGATAATACAAATTATCTATAGATAATAAAAGAAGGATATACTTTTTAGCAGCATTATCATTAGGTAGAGTCTTTTGGAATTGATGTAAAACATATTACAGAATATCAGGAGGAGCTTCTGAGATTAATGGTTCAAGAGCAGGTAAGTAAGTGCACATTTATAAAATAGATTTTAATGCTTAACTTGATTTCTTTTTAAGATCTTCACTAGATTCAGGGAACTTATAAACCTTAAAATAAATAAATAAAATATAATACAGCTAGTAAATGTGATGGAACATCAGCTTCAGCCATTGCTCTAGAATGATCAGCAGAATGTCCTCCTATCATACCTAAAGACCAAGCAGATGCACTCTTTACAGATTAATCAGGTTCCTTTATTAAAGCATCTTTTAATGGTGCTATCCCTTTTGCTGCTATTATTCCCATTGCTAATGCTTCATCAAATGCACCAATAAATCCTAATGTCATTATACCTGGTAAACGAGCATCTCCTTTTGCTTCATTAATATAATCAACTATTGACACTACAGCTCCTGCACTACATATCATTTTAGCTAAATCTTATGATTATCTTGCTATTTCTCTTATACATGTAGCTGCTGCCTTTCTATTTTTTATTATTATTAAATTCTTATACCTAACTCCAGGATCTGTATCCTTCAATCTGTATAAAATCTTTGGGAAAATATCTACATCTACTATTGCTTCAGCTAAATCTATTGTATGTTTTGCTATATTTGCTAAACAAAAACAAACTGATCTCTTCAATTCTGCATCATGATGAGGAATTAATGCACTCAAAAATGGTGCTGCACCTGCATCCACCACATTTTAAGCCAATTCAGCTGAATGCTTACAAATTTCGGATAATGCTCCTGCTGATACTCTTTTTAATGTTGTTTCTGGCTCTTATATACAAAGCACTAATAATGGAACTGCTCCTGCATCTACTACTGCTTAAGCCAAATCTGCTGTGTGTCTATACACAATTTCTACTATATTTACTTAGCTATGTAACGAAGAGCACTAGCTGCTGCTTCTTTTACACTTGGATCAAATTCTTCCAAACATTATACTAATGCTTCCAAAGCTCCAGAATTTACAACTGCCATAGCCAAAGTTGAAGAATGTTTAGCTACACATCTAAGTACAAATGCTGCAGCTTTTTTGTAGAAACGATTTTATTCTCCCAACGAACTTACTAATTAAGGTAATATTTCATTCGAAACAACTGCTTCTGCCAAATCTTCTGAATGTTTGGCAAGTCTTCCAAGTGCCAATGCTGCAGATTATTGAATTGATGGTACACAATCTAATAACAATGGTCTCAATAAGGACATCACACCTATAAGATTTGTTACAGTTTCATTACCTGCCGATTACAAAGCCTCTATATTTTATGGTCTTTTTGCTAACTCAGCTACTGTCTACACAAATTAAACTCTTGCTTTTTGATAAACTTCAAAAGGTTGTAACACTGCACGACTCATTTTAAATTTATTATTGAAATAAATTATACATTCACATCATGTTAAATAATACAAAAATAATATATTATTTGTATATATCTCATCATTCTTTTTTCTCCTTTATCTTTTCCTTACTATGTAACAATGTCATTAGGGCTATTCATAATCATTTTAAAACTTACTGTATATTATAATAAATGAAACGCTAACCACTATTCTTATTGCATTCTCTTCATTAATCTAAGCACCTTCTTTTTTTACCTAGAAATGCCATAAATAAACTGCTGTAAATGCAAACAAATATGTCTTAAAATTATTTGAAAAAGCTTCGCTCATTATCTTTATGGATTCACTCTGTGATTTTGATTCTAACAATCCAAAATATATCACTATATTTGTTATTGAGAATCCCACTACAGTGATGACTCCTAATTCAAACATACTTGGTTCTTATTGACTTAAAACATGATGATAACATTTTGATAACGTAATACATTATGCAATCTTATCTGATAAATTCAATCCAAATTTTAATGTGTAATGAGAATCAAGAAAACTTGATATTCTCCTTATAACATATGGATTCCCCAAAATTATTGTTATTATAAACACATAGAATGCCAATTTCAATGATTTTGGATCTAATAACGAATGCCTATTATGTAAATACATCTACAATAAACTTTATATTTACTTCCAAAATAAATCCTTTGATAAATGTGTTTATGAAAGTGATAAATGTATACAATAAGAATCCAAAATCTTTGTTTGTATTGTAGATCCCAATCATTGTTAAAATGGCTGAAAGGACATAAAGTGGCATCTTGTAATCTGAAACATCAAAAATCACTGAAAAAGCTATGTGTGCCAAAGCTAAGAGTATTTTTATTAACATTAATTTATAAAAAAATATATATTTGAATAAACTCAAAAAATATATATTAAATATAATAGAAATTAATTTATGCAAAATTCGATAAACCCATTAGTAAAATTTTTTTTTAGCTAAACGGATCAAAAAATGGAGGAAGAGTAGATTTTTAATATTTCAAATCCATTTAAATCAATTTAAAATGAAAAGCCTGATGAAAAATAAAAACTTCAAATTTTTTCATTTCTAAGGAGATTAATTCATTTTGTTTACAACTTTAAAGTTTGAATTTGGATGAGAAATTGTTAGAAGAAAAAGTAAAAATAATATAATTTTTAATAAAATAATAATAAAATTTGGATTTAGATTAATTATAGGAGTATTTTGAAAATCTTCAAAGTTTATACTTAGTTTAAGACAGAATTTCATCAATCTTAAATGTAATAATTTTAGTAATTTGAAATATATTATAAAGATTGTCAAAGTTAAATATTTTTGGTAAAAGAATTAAAAAGTTTAGAAAATGATTATAAGTGTATTGAATCCGACAACTTAAAATAATAAAGAAATTATTTATTATGAAAAGGCTAAAACTTCTGTTTAAAAATATGAAAAGAAGAATAAGATTTACAAGAAAATTAATTAATAAATTTGATTGAATTTTTGAATAAATTTTACTGATTTGTAGGATATAATAATTTTTTTTATGTTTTTAGTACCGAATTCTCAAGAAAAGTTATGTGTCTTTTTAAGAACATGATACTAAAAATAGTTATGAATAAAATTACAAAGAATTAAAACTTTTTGTAAAGTTGATTCTTGATGATAAATCAATAAGTTATGCATTACATCTTGTCTATACAAATAAAAATTAAAGAAATGTAGATTTGTATGTTAAGGTAAGAGTAGACAATATAGATTAGTAATATATTAGGTTATTCAACAGAAACTCCATTTTAATTTAATTATTTTAGAAACTATTAATGAATTCTTAATATATGTTTCAAAAAACTTAACTAAATGGAAATATAAAGGAACTTGTTAGAAATTGAAGGTTATCTTGAAAAGGATAATGAAAATAATGAAATTATAGATGTCAACCTAATTTTAATTTGATAAAGTATGAAAAAAGGATAAGTTGTATAATAAAATAAATTTAATAATGTTTTTGATAATTTATGTATTCTTAGTAGTAGTTAAATCTTAAGATGAATTAGCGGAAGGGGAGGAAATGGAATCTGATTGCGATATGGAATTTGATATGCCATTTTGTAGTGGAAATGGTACAGACTGAACTAATACTTAGGTACTCCAATGTAGGAAAACTCATTTTTAAATACACTAAAAATATTACTATCTTTTAATGATATGAAAGTAGTAAATAAAGTAGATCAATCAGAATATGAAGTAGAAGATTTAGAAAGAGGACCTACTTTATATGATGATGGTTATTCTGGAGTATTTAAGGGAAGTTAAATTTTAGAAATACCTTAAAACGAATAAACTCCATACTTTACATATAGTATGTGGTTGTTTTTTCCAAGAACAAGTGGAGTAGAAAGACCAAGATCTGTATGTCCAATATTTTAAAAAGGTAATGAAGAAACTCATTATCCCAGTTTATACTATGATTAAAAGCATAAATAATTTATTGTCTATATTGATTAAACAGTAACTTCTGAAAATTCAGGATTAGTTTCTGTTAGTAGACCTTTGGCAAATTAATGGATTTATGTCTCTTTAGTTAGTACAAGTAGCAAATTGAAATTGTATATAAATGGAGTTTTGGATAATATAAAAATATTTTAAGCAGCTCCGAAACCGAATGATTATTCACTGTTTATAGGAAATACTCCTTGGTTGAAAGATTATTGTAGTATGATGTTTCTATTAGATAAATTTTAATATTATACTGAAGAAATTAAAGCATATTTCATATAGGCTTAAGCTTAATTTTAATTAGAAAGTGCTAGTATACATTTTGGATGTATTAGTTGTAATCTTGATGAAGCAAGTGGAGCATGTATAAGTGGATATCATTTATGCACAAAAATAGAATTTTATAGTGGAGTATATAATGTAGCTAGAGAATTAGGATGGATGGATTATGGAGATTTTGTTTGGACATATTAAGATGCAATTAGAAAAAACGATAAAAAGAAAGGTTTAGCTGTGTGTTGTATTGATTCATTCTGATTATATACAATATATTTAACTTCATTTATTTAGTGTAAATAAGAAATAAGAAAGTATAAATTTAAATTATATCATAAAATAATTATTAAAAAATAAGTTAATTAATTTAGTAATAATAAAGAGACAATCAAATAATGTTAAAAGATCTCAATCCAAGGTACAGATTCAATATTTATTTAAAGTTGCGAATACAAGCATTGTAAATCATTTTTTTAAATCAACTTTATGACTATGAAATGGACAAAATCAGTATCACTTCCTGTTCCAAATAGTAGTTACTCTATTTCAGATGATGTTAGATTCATAAATTAGAAGGGAAATATCAAACAAAAGACACTAGTCAATATTGAAAATTATTTGTTCTACAAAACAAAGAAGGTAAAAGATGTGATATAATAAAATAAGGATAAATTAAAATGGATTGATTTTGAGAATGCAATTATTGAATTATTTCATCATTAACAATTAGGTCATGCAATACGACTAATTAAATGTTTCGATATTGTTGAAATATTTTGTGATTCTTAATCCTGGTTCAAATACCTTAAACGATATACTATTTAATCTGATTTCAATTCTAATTACATTTTAAGAAAAAGAATTGGTAAAGGTTCATTCTCTGAGGTACCATTAAATATTATTATATATTGATAGGTTTTTAAGGCAAAGAATAAAATTGATGGAAATGAATATGCAATTAAGATATATTAAAAATCCAATTTATTTGATGAAGTTGATAGAGCTGCCATATTAAAATAAATATCAGTTCTTAGAAGAATGTAATCAGATTTTACTATTAAATTTTATGAACTCTTTGAAAATACTGATCAAATATTATTAGTTTAAGAATTACTTATTGGAGGAAATTTAATGGATTATATTGTAAGAGAAAATTTCTTTTCTGAAGATCAAGCTGCAAAACTTATCTTTCGATTAGTTAAAGCAGTTAATTATATTCATTCTAAAAATATTATACATCGTGATATTAAACCAGAAAATTTAGTTTTCAGATTTTAAGATAATGTTGAAACTATTTGTATCAAAAAATTCCAATTAGCTGATTTTTATAATCCTGATGTTAACTATCATTATATATGTTGTGGAACACCTGGATTTATTGCTCCTGAAATATTATTAAATTAAAATTATGATTAAAAAGTTGATGTATTTAGTATTGGTGTTACATTATATATTTTAATGACTGGATAAATGCCATTTGAAGGCAATTTTGAAAAGAGATTAGAATAAAATGTTGAAGGATTAGTTGATTTTAGTATGATTAATTTAAGTATTCTTGGAATGAACTTTATTAAAACTACTCTATAACCTAATCCAGAAGAGAGATTAACATCTCATTAATGTTTAAATCATAAATGGTTTGTTTAAGAATAACTAGCTAAATATAATTAAATTTCATTAAAAAAACCAATCTAATTATAAAATCAATTTATTGTTAGGAGAATGAAATAAGCTAAAACCTTAACCTTCAGTCCTTCATCTCCTAGAAGTTAAATTTCTATATAAAGTCCTCGAAATCATAATCTATAATAAGAATAAAAAAAATAACATCCCATTTTAGTTGGAAGTCACACTGAAAAACTAATTGGACCTTATTCTACTTCAAAAAGCATTCATTTTGAATAAATATAATCTTAACCAACTGATGATGATGATTAAAATTAAGATTTCAGTAATTTAAAATCAGCTAGAAAAAAAACTTAATCATTTGTTATTAAATCTACCTCAACAGCAAAGAATTTTCCTATTTTAAAATCAAAATTTAAATGATATATAACAATATATAAATAAATCACTCATCAAACTTAAATTATATTTCTCCTTTATGAAGTTAATTTTAATTACAACCATTTAGTTCACATTCTTTAATTTGTTTTGAGCACTCTTCACAATAATTAATTAAATGATTTTTTTCACAATTTACAAATCGAGTTCCTTTAGATTTATTGCATTTCTAACAATAATATTAATTAAAATTTATTTGATTTTTAATTCTATTTATTTTTAAATTTTATTCAACATTTATGTTTTACTGTAATGAAAATCTAAGTAAATCTTAGTATTTCCACATTAAATCTTTTAATAATTCGTTTTGATTTTATTATATTAATTTCACATTTATTTTTTTTTTAGATAAAATTTTAGAATCACAAAAAAGGCAGTCTTAAATATCTGCAGAACAATCAAAACAATAACGTAAATGACCACATGGAATCAACAATGTATTAGAACAATTTTCCATACAAATTCTACATTTGATTATGTGATTCCCTTTTTATTATAATTCTCCTCTTGCTATATTTTATAAAATATCTTCATCATTTAATGGAAGGTAGAATTCCTCTATCTCCTATATAATTTACTATTAATGTATATTTTAAGTTAAGTTTATTTAAAAGTTATCTTCTTCGACTTCTCCAAAAGCTATTATCTCTTCAGAGACTTTATCTATTATTCTAAAAGTATTATTATTATATTTACATAAGCTAATTATTAATACTTAAACCTTTTTCTGATGAAAATTGTTGTACACAAACAAATTTTGAACTAGACAAAGTTAATTTAAATTTATTATAAGAAGTTGAATTAAAGAATTCTAAGTTTTTTATATCATCTACATTTATTATAAAATAATTACATTATTCTCCTCCTATTAAAACAGACATATTTGAAGTTTTTCTGTAATTCATGTAAAAATTCTCTTCTGATTTTATTGAATTAAATTTCGCTTTGAATACTATAATTTCCGTAAATTGTTTAATTTAAAATGGATTATTTGATATAAAACTTTAATTCTTCAATTCTGTATCATCACTGATTTTAATACGAAATATTTGATTATCTTAATTGGAATATCTGTAATTTAAATTTCCTTCAATTTCAATAATTTAAATTTTTTTATTTTCAGCATTTTAATTTTCAAAAAAGCAAAAATCAGATGAAATGATGATTCCTTTAATAAGTGCTACTTCTAATTCATTTTTGTTTCGAGACAAAATTTACATTAATACATCATTATTTTTATTAAAATCTGGATCTATAGGAGTTGTTTAGAAAAAGTATAATTAATTTAAGATATTTTATTCAGATTGAATAGATTAGATATTGTAGTTAGGTTAGGAGTAATTAGGAACTATAAATTTTTAAGTACTAATCTCAATATATTTTTTAACAATGTCTATTTTCCATTAACATTTTTTAATTGATTCTTTTAAAACAATGAGACAAAGAACTTTCTTGACTCTATTTTAATAAAAATGCTTACTATGCAAAATGAATAAGATCAAATAAATTCTATAATTGTTCATCAAACTCTATTAGTTCTTCAAACTAAATTAATAAAATGACATTTTTGTTGATAAGTAAGTCTTTAGAAAGTTGAGAGAAATGGCAAATGTAAATATTAAATGTAGAATTTTGCAATAAAATTTAAGTGGATTTTGATGGAGATTAATCTAATTCTCTTAAGTTAATGTGATTGATGGCTGTTCCAAATGTATATAAAGGGATTTTTATATTTATCATGTTGTCTTATAAGAAATTCTTTAATTAAGTTTAAAAAAAATTTAAGCTATATGAACCAAAATATTCTGTTATTTCCTGATATTAATAAGTATGATAAAAAAATATAATAATTTTCTCATAATTTAGGGTATTCTGATTGGATTTTGGTCAAGAATTATAGGAGGAATTCAAGAATGTCAATTTTAATATAGGCATAATATTTAAATACAAACTCTTCTTTTTTATTAATATACTTTTGATTTTCTAATAATAAATGAGATATTTTGAAAAGATTAATCATGAAAATATAGATATTTCTTAATAGAAATGATCATTCAAATAACTTTGCTTAGCAAATTCATAAATATTAAAAATAAGTCCAGTATTAGGATTCTTAAATTTAATTTTGGTAAAGTGCTTATGTTTATAGCTATAAAGAATATTAACATAGATATCAATACATAATAAAATTAATTTCTATAATTGCAGAATTAGCAAACTTTTTGAATAACAACTGATTAGATGAAATCAATTGATGATAGGGTTTTTTGTTAGATTCAAAATTATTAAATTTAGTGTTAATTTTTACTTAAAAAATATTGATGAGTGGGGTTCCTTAAGCTCATATAACTGAATGTAATCTTTGAAGATAATATCATCATATTTATTAATAATTTCTGAGTATTAGTTTTTTAGAGGGTATAGATTAATAGAAATATTAGAATAATGTAAAATGATTTAGGTCAAAAATTTAGATTTTTTTGTGATTTAAGGAATGTTTGGAATTATTAATATATATCGAATAATATATATAATATAAATTATTAATTAATTTTATTTATTTTGGATATAATAAATGAATTAGAAAATATATATCATTGAATAAATAAATTTAATGTATTGATATTTAAACATAAGTTGTGTAATGATAGTACTCCAGTTACAAAAAAATTGATACAATTTTAGTTTTAATAACATCTTTAAATTGCTCTATTAACAACTTAGAACTTGCATTATAAGTTCAGGTGCAATTCGTTATGAATCTAAAAATATAAATTTACAGGGTGTGGTTTTGCATTTGGAGAGGATAAAGAAAACAATACATAAGATACACAGTTGAATCTCAAAGTGATGATTATGATTACAGAACTTTAAGTAAATAGAGATTTATTATAATAGTATGGTGTACTAGACAGTTGATGCAATAATTGTTAAATCTATTTTTGAACTAGCAATTTTAGAAAGATCTAGATTCTTTTTTGTTAGTTTATGTGTAGCATTTATCACAGCAGTATTATACCCAATATTATTACATTAGATTCAACTTACAGGAATATAAGTATTAGAAATGAATCAACCATATTATCTATTTCTATTTTAATATTAATTAATGATTCTAATACTTAAGGATTAAATACTAAAATATGATAAGGATTGATTGTTCTTAATACTATTATTGTAGCAGCAACAGCAACTTTTTTTAGCATCTTTACAAGTTTTATTGCATAATATATTTAAATTATTACATGGGAATTTTTAGTTACCATCTTTATTATATCATTAATAGAAACTGGAACATTTAAAATTAATCCATTTTAAGAGCCATAAGGAATTGATATTTATTGTGTAANGATGATAGGGTTTTTTGTTAGATTCAAAATTATTAAATTTAGTGTTAATTTTTACTTAAAAAATATTGATGAGTGGGGTTCCTTAAGCTCATATAACTGAATGTAATCTTTGAAGATAATATCATCATATTTATTAATAATTTCTGAGTATTAGTTTTTTAGAGGGTATAGATTAATAGAAATATTAGAATAATGTAAAATGATTTAGGTCAAAAATTTAGATTTTTTTGTGATTTAAGGAATGTTTGGAATTATTAATATATATCGAATAATATATATAATATAAATTATTAATTAATTTTATTTATTTTGGATATAATAAATGAATTAGAAAATATATATCATTGAATAAATAAATTTAATGTATTGATATTTAAACATAAGTTGTGTAATGATAGTACTCCAGTTACAAAAAAATTGATACAATTTTAGTTTTAATAACATCTTTAAATTGCTCTATTAACAACTTAGAACTTGCATTATAAGTTCAGGTGCAATTCGTTATGAATCTAAAAATATAAATTTACAGGGTGTGGTTTTGCATTTGGAGAGGATAAAGAAAACAATACATAAGATACACAGTTGAATCTCAAAGTGATGATTATGATTACAGAACTTTAAGTAAATAGAGATTTATTATAATAGTATGGTGTACTAGACAGTTGATGCAATAATTGTTAAATCTATTTTTGAACTAGCAATTTTAGAAAGATCTAGATTCTTTTTTGTTAGTTTATGTGTAGCATTTATCACAGCAGTATTATACCCAATATTATTACATTAGATTCAACTTACAGGAATATAAGTATTAGAAATGAATCAACCATATTATCTATTTCTATTTTAATATTAATTAATGATTCTAATACTTAAGGATTAAATACTAAAATATGATAAGGATTGATTGTTCTTAATACTATTATTGTAGCAGCAACAGCAACTTTTTTTAGCATCTTTACAAGTTTTATTGCATAATATATTTAAATTATTACATGGGAATTTTTAGTTACCATCTTTATTATATCATTAATAGAAACTGGAACATTTAAAATTAATCCATTTTAAGAGCCATAAGGAATTGATATTTATTGTGTAATTGTTAACTTTTGATGAAATTATAGTTAAAGGAAAAGCTATTAAATTTTAAGATGAATATCCAGAATCTGAATTATTAAACAATCCTCACAAAAAGGGAATATTCTAATGATCACTAACAATTTTGATACAAATTATATATATGTGGATTAGTAAAATATTAAAAAAATACAATTTAAATAATGCACAATATCACTGTTGCTATTCGAGTTAAGCCAGTACAACAAAGCTTTAAAACAATTCTTGTTAATGGCTCTACGGTTACATTACTTGATCCTGAATTAGAATTCAATAATCCTGTCGATGTAAAATGACATTTCTATATTATATTTTACATCCTAAAGATCCTGAAAAAGAATAGAATAAAAGATGCATCATATGAGTTTGACTTCGCTTTTGATTAATAAGCCGATCAAAAGGAAGTGTATGAAAAATCAGCAGAACCACTTTTAGATGATTTAATTTCTGGATAAAATGTAACTATTTTTGCATATGGAGCAACAGGAAGTGGGAAAACACATACGTAATAATAAATACAATAATATTTATAGTATGATGGGAAGTTAAAATCAACAAGGAATCATACCAAGAGCATTGAATGATTTGTTTGGAAGATTAACAAAAGATTAAGCTGCTTAAGTATTTCAACATTCTTATTATTAAGGCATCACTTACTTTCTTAGAAATTTATAATGAAACTATTCGAGATCTCTTAACTGGTAAATTATTAGACTTGAGAGAAGATGGGAACAAAGGATTAGTAGTTGTGAATTTATTCAAAGCTCCAGTTCCTACTCTTAATGATATTACTTAATATATAAAATATGGTAACAGTAGAAGAGCAAAAGAGCCTACTGGTGCTAATGAAAACTCTACAAGATCTCATACAGTTTTATAATTAATGCTTAAGTAGTGCACTTTTACATTTGTTGATTTAGCTGGTTCTGAAAGAGCTTCTTAAACTACAAATAAAGGTTAAAGAATGATAGAAGGAGCAATGATCAATAGATCACTCTTAGTACTTGGTAATTGTATCAAGGCTTTATTTTCTAAAGAATAATTTGTTCCATTTAGGGGAAGCAAATTAACAAGATTATTAAAAGATGCACTTTAAGGAAACTCTAAAACTGTTATGATTGCTAATGTTGCTCCAAATAATTATGAGGATTCATTTAATACACTTCTTTATGCTCATAGAACTAGAAATATTGATCCTACTCCTAATAACTTTTAAGAAATGATTGTTTCATTAAGAGAAGAAAATGAAGATATTAAAAAAACACTCAAAAAATAAAATAGTTAATCTAAATTATAACTTTAAATTGAACAATAATTTAAAGATCAATAAAAATAAGAAAAAATTGAAAAACAATAATAATAATAATAATTATAATTATAATAATCATAATAATAATAACAATCATAATAAGCAGAAAAATATGCTTATGATGAAGAATAAATTAAGTCATTTATTTTAAAATAATTTTCTTAAGAATCCGATTTGATTAAATAATTATTTAAATTAGAAGATGCCTTGATGCAGACTCATCTTGATATAGTTGAATATCATAAACAATAGAGTGTTTAATTTCAATAAAAAACTGAAGATCTTATTAATAAATGCTCTGAATCAATTAATAATACAGAAAATGAGTAATTTGAAATTGCTATGAAATATAAAACTATTTTACAATAAAGAAGAAAAATTTATGATGTAATCTATTTTTATTAATTTAAATTTAGTAATGCATGTAAAGCCAGTTTTAATCAGTCAAAGAAGAATTTAGAAAATAAGTCTAAAATATTGAAAAATTGAAAGGATAATAAAGTGAGAAAAGAGAAGAAATTATGAAAAAGTTTAAAGAGTTAGAAATTGAACATCTCAAAAAAATCTCAAATTCGAAAAATGGTAATTAAGTACAAATCAATGAAGAAACATTAAAAGAAATTAAGAAAAATAGATTATAAAGTTTAAACAAATAAATTAAAGATGGAAAATTGTGAATGCATTAAACAATATTAAAAAATATTTGGTCATTTAAATTATTTTATTAAATATTATTGAAATTTAGCCTCTCTAATTTTAAAGCTTATTTTGTAACAATTAATAATACAATTAATTTCGTAGTTCATTAACTAAATTTGAAATTAACAAAAAAAAGTCAAATAATTAACAGAAGTAATTGCTTTATACGAAAAATGATTGGGAAACTTTTAAAATAATAGAAAATATAAATCTAAATGGATCATTAAAATTTTGAAAATTTATCAATTAGCTTATTTGAAGTGCTATTAAGAACAGTTTTTTCAAATAATAATTTTCTTCTCTCGCCGAAATTATACAGAGAATATAAATATGGTTAGATCTTTTCTCTAAATTCTGTTTTTGGATCCATTTTAGAATTCGTTAAATAGTATTATAAAGAAGGGTTAACAGAAGGATTAACATACTCAAATCCTAATAATGGTTGATCTGAATAATTGATTGTTATAATAAGATTTACTATCAATTAAATAAGAGATTTGAATAAGAATAAAATACATATCAATAGATTTGATAAATTAATACTATATTTAACTTTATTTATGATAAAATATTATTAAAATAAGATGTATAAATCTTTAAATAATTTATTTTCAATTCATAATTCTTCTGATTATTTGATAAGATCTATAATTTATTTAAATTCACTATTTGGATCAGCTAATAATTTTTGTGGATGGTCAAATTCAGATACTTTTCCATCATTTAATACTAATATTTTATCTGAATTCATAATAGTTGTAACTTTATGAGCTATTGTTAACATAGCGGCATTCTTAAAATATTTAAAAAAGATCTAAAATTGATTATTTTTAAATTATTACATCTTTTACATACTCTTCTGTATTTTAATCAATATTAGCAGTTGCTTCATCAACTAATATTATTTACTTATTTTCTAAAATACATCTAGTTATATTTAATAATTGTTTCTCTCCTTAAGATAAATTACTTCCTGAAAGGGCAATTTGAGTTTATAATCCATTTTATTGGAAGCTTTGCATTTCAAATAATCTAGATTATTATGATATTTCTAGTATTTTAGCATCACTAAATTAATTGAAAGGATCTAAATTTTCTCTTAATGTTCCCATAAATATCAAAGGATCTTAAGGAATAATTGAAAACTTTTATCTCAATTAATTCAGAGAATATTAATTAATATTTTGATCCTCAATTTCCATTTATCCTTCAATTTATTCCAAAATTGCAGTCAATGCTAAAATGATAGAACTCTTTCCTGCTCCAGTTCTTCCTACTACACCAATCTTAAATTTAATATAATTTATTACTTTCTCTCCTTTATGTAACTATAGAGTTATATTTTATAAAACACTTTTTGAATTAGATCTATATTAAAATGTACAATTTTCAAGTTTCAAAACTATATCTGATTTAACCTTTTTAGCTTAAATATCTTATTCAGATGGAGTAATTAATGGAAGATTCTTTTCCTCTAATTCTATTTTACTATAAATTATTAAAAAATATTAAATACTTAGCTAAATGCAAACATCTTTCAAAACTAATTAAATACATTTAAATATTTCCACAAGATGTTGAAGAATTTAAAAGTACAGTTGAAACAGTTTACATCATTTACAATACAATATTTGTCATTTTTTATGTTCTACCTGGAAATAGAAACTAAATTATTTTAATACATTTACACAAATTATAAACAATAATGTTTAAAATAAATTAGTTATTGAACCTGCTAAAGATTGATACCAATATTAAAATCCATTTAAATTAATTTGATTACCTAAATCAATATCTACATTTTTTTATTATAATCCTATGACTTTATCAATAGGTAAACAACTTCTAACATAAGTGACTCCTCTTATAATTTATTAAAAATAAGAAAAAACAGGACTTTTAGAAACAGCTTCTATTCTTGTTATTTCTCTTAAGCATCTATAATAAATAACAGTCATATAAAATAGTGCAATAATAAAAAGAATTAATAAAGGTAGTGCTGCTATATTTAAATAAAGGAAACATGAAAATAATGGTAATAATAAAGTAGTAACTTAGAATGTTAAATTTTAAATTTCATTTGGAAACAATAAATCAATATTATAGATATCCTTGCTTAATCTATTCATTAATCTACCAATTAAAATTGTATTATAAAATTTAGTATATGAAGCATTCAATAAGCTATTTATAACATTATCATGAATAAGCTTTGAAGTTCCTAATCCTTTTATTAAATAATAACTTTTCATTAATGCTAGAGAAACAATAGCTGGAGTGTATATGATTGGATAATAGGTTGATGCAATTCTTGTAAATTCCTCATCTGTTATATCATCCTATGCCATTACCAAATTACCAATTAATTATGCACCAAGATAAATAATCATAAACATTAAGGCACAAAGAATTCCACAATATTTTCCTAAAAAACCGAAAATTTATTTTAAAACTGCTTATGAAACTTATCCTTTTTCTTAATCTTCTTGTTATATTAAACTTGCTTTTAAATCTTAGTTATCTGTTTATTCTTATGTATAATGTTTATTTTCAAATTCAATATCAATTATTTCTTTTTGAGACAATAATTCATTGTTTTAAATTCCAATAATCTATGCAAATTTACCTTATTTAATAATTTAACCATCTTCTACTATATAAATCATGTCACATTCCTATAGATTTGATAATGTATTAGTAAATAGAATACGAGTTTTATTTTTTAAATATCCTTAAATACATTATTGATTAATTTAATATTTAACTCTAATATCAAGTGCACTCATTGGATCATCAAATAAATATATATCTGCATCATTATATACTGCCCTAGCTAAATTAATTCTCTTTTGTTATCCTCCAGATAAATTATCTCCTTTTTCTCCTAATATAGTTTGATCTCCATTTTTAAAAGATGCAATATCTCTTTCTAATCCACAACATTTTATTATTTATTTATATTTTACACTATCAAACTAATTCATAAAAGTGACATTCTTCTTTATTGATCCACTAATAATCCAAGGATCTTAAGTTGCAACACTTATACGTCCATTTACTATAATCTTTCCTTATTGATTATGAGTTTCTCCTAAAATTGATCTAATAATAGTAGATTTACCCGATGCAGAACTATATATATTTTATAATGAAGATACCCTCCAACAAAAGCTACATATTAACCTTTCTTTATTTATAAATTCAATTTTACATTGAATATACTTGTATTCTTTTTAATTTCTTCATCTTCATCTTCAACTTCCTTACTCATTTAATCATTTGTTTCCCAATCAAATAAACAGTTTTAAATATCTATTGCTATATCAGATTATTCAATTGTTTAATCTAATTGATTACATTCTTTTTAATTAAAAAAATTTTCAATTCGATCCATAGAGTTTTTACTCATTGAATAATTTTTAAATTGTGTTGGTAACTCATCCAAAATTTTAACTATACTATCATAATTTTACATTATTATAGTTTATATAGCAAAATTGATTGGGTTATAAACAACAAACAAAATCTACCAAGTAATTATGACAGCTAAACCTTATAGTAATTAAAATAAAATAAGCATAATAACTTATTTTTTTAGATGTCGAAGTTCATTTGTTCTTTATGAATGAATCTATAATAAACTATTTTATTACTCTCTATTCAAAGAAATCTTCTAATTAATTAAGTTTAATTTATTTTGAGTATAACAATGCTTCATCTACTGATTTCATTCTCAAATCCTTTGCCATCATATATTTTTTTTATATTATACCATAAAAATACCCAAAAGTCAATCCAAGAAATGCTTAAAAAACTGCTCCTAAACCAGGAATCAATGCCTAATTACCCAAAGTCAAATAGAAGACTATACCAGCACATATTAATTGTATAGGACATGAGTATAAAAGAATAGCATTATAAAAATAATTTGAAGTTTAAGTTATATCAACTTATAACATATTGATCAGTTCTCCTGTTGAATAATGTTAAGATCGACAAATTGGAAATGAAAGTGTTTTTTATAATATCTCTTATTGTAAGGCTCCCTAAATCTTTATGCTTATAAGGGAAGCATAAAATTATTGAAATGGTTTTATCAAGGAAAGTAATAACATATATACCAGTTGTATCATTGCAAAAATAACCATATTTGAGATTAAAGGCTTTTCTTCTGGTTTATCATACATAAAATAATTTTAAGATCTTTTTGTAATTATGGGAAGACATAACTATAATGCTGCAACCATCATAAATGTCATTAGACAAATTAAAATTTATTCTTAATTTAGTTGTATTTATTATTACTTTGATATGATTTGAATAAACTCAATTTTAAATTGGATTTGTTGAACACATTTATGAATCGTTAATATGAATTAATCATCTTATTTTTTTTATCTATTGAAATAAGATCATATTAAGTCAAGGGTTTTGATTTTCCAACCTAAAAACTTTATATTATTTTTACTTTCAATATGGGATAAACCCATGAAAAAAAGAATGTTTTATGACATTAATTTTCATCAAATTACAATGCTTCTTTTAGTTCTAAAAGAGGTTTCTAATCAGATTAATCAACTATCTAAGACATAATTATTTATATCAAATATTATCTATAGATTTCAAATTCAATATATTCTTGCAGATTTATATGGAATTATAAAAAATTACAATGTCGTCATTAATATTTTTTATATACCTCATCATCATAAGATAATAATATCGAAACAGAAACAATCAAACAATTGCAAAAATACATAATAGTTTCAAATCTAATCATTTTATTCTAAACATTATGAAATTTTGTGCTGAATTATTCTCTTTGAGAAACTGTGACTAATGAATTATTTTTCTTAATCTAGTCTTGTTTAGCTGCCAAATGTTTTTGATAACTTTATGAGACTTATTTATAGTGTTAGAACTCTATTTTATCTATTTTGAAGAACTGTGATAATTTCTCTAATCTTATTCTGCAATGACTCTCATCTTAATGAATGCTTCTTTAGATTGAATTGCATAATATAGATAAATGATTTTTATGTTTTACTTCACTAATATTGGACCAGACAGGATTTTTACTGTTTGGACTTGGTTTGAGATTTGTAAAGTCTAATTATAATACTTGTAAAAATAATTACATTGCTAGATGACTAATTTTTTATTTTCCTCATTTGGAAAACCTCCTCTTATAGGAAAAACGACGATCAACACAAGTTATTTACGTTCAATGGATTAGAATTTTTTATTAATGAGATTGACTACTGATTTGTTATTAAAAATTGGTTATGTTTTTGTTTTGAGCTATTTTATTTTGGATGCAAAAAAATATGGGGTTATAGAAATATTTATATTTTATAAGTTAATATCAAATATTCAAGTGCTTCTACAAGAATATAATAATGGCATTTGTGAATTATTTATATTGATTTAATTATTTTTTATTATTTTAATTTTGCATATATATAAATATAAATTAAAGTGATAACAAAGCAAATCAATTTATAATTATTTTTTTTACTTCATTTTAGATGGTAAAATATTTAGCATCATCAAAAATAATATTCTTTTTAATCCAATTTTTGTTAAAATCCTTCTTTTAAATTCAAATAATTTTTTTTTGTTATATGCAAGTGATATTAGTATAAACTTGATTTTTGTAATAATTTTGTAGGATATTAATTTTGCATACAAAAACTTCAAATTTATCAAATTACTTTTCTTTTTTTGACAAAATAAATAAACAAAAATTTTTGCAAGATTGTTAATCATTATATATATTATATAGTTTTTACTAATATCTTAAAATAATCCTCTGTACTCTACAATCTATGGTGAATCATTCAAATAACTTTTCATTTGAAAATAGAATAATAGAGGCACATTTTTGCTTTTAATTAACATTTTATATTTCCTCTATTATTTATAATCCTTCCTATTGTGCTTAAACATTTTTATTAATTTCTCTTATTTAATTATATTTTTCATAATTGAAGATAATCACAGCCTCATTAATCTTATTAAATTTAATTAATTATATAGCTATAACTATTTCAATATATATCGCCATTCTTTTAAAAACAACTAATCAAATATGTTTGAGGTCTCAGTGCTTCATTGAAATTTTTATTGATACTTCGAATTTTATCATTTAAATAAAAAAATTTATTATAATATCAAAGAATATTCTATATAACATATTTATATTATATGGCATTCTTGTTGCTAGGATATTGTTAGTTATATAATTAAGTACAATCTTTATATCTAACAAAATCTCATCATAAAATTCCTTTATTAATTAAGTTTTAAATTCTATTTATTGATTTAATTTAATATTGAGTCTATTTAAATTAAATGAAAAATTAATATTGAATAGTAAATTGAATGAGCAGAATCGAAATCTGCAAAATCAATAAATTAATTTTTTTAATTAAGAAAAATGTATTAATATCATTTAACAAATGAACAATATATTAAGTTTAAATTCTTTACAAAATTAAATGAATATCTTTTTAAATTTATTTTAATAATTTATTTATTTTTTTAATAAATATTATATTAAAATTAAGATTTAATTTAACAACTTAAAAATAAGCTCACCTTTTTTATAATTGAGAATATAGAATTTATAAATAATTAATTAAATTTGTTTATAATCAAATTTTAATTTACTTAATTATTGATAACAATAAATAATTAACAAGCATCATAAATAATTAAATATTAAATTATTTTCATTTCGATGAAATTAAAACTCTATTTTGAAGTTTGTCATCTATATTTTATAAAATGTAGATTTTAAAAGTACTTAAATAATTGCTTTACTTCTTAAATATTTTTTTTTTTGTTTTTTAGAGTAATGTTTAAAAATACTATGTTTATATTTAAAGTAATAATGTTTCAAAATTTTGATTAATAAACTAATAAAAGAAAATGAAATGAAAAAAAATAGATGAATTGATAATGATTATTTTATTAATTCAATTAACTTCTTTGAAAAAATTACTTCTTTATCTATTAATGCTTTAATAAGGTTTTGGAATTTTTCTAAGACTCCTTGTCATTACGGGAGTTTTAGCAAATCTATTATTGTCTCCAAGTCTTCTTAATTTCCAGCCTTTTTTGATTGCAGAAAAAAAGAATGAATAGAGAGAATTTTCAGGAAATATTCTTTTTTTTCCAAAAAATCTTTAAATTTTAGCATATCTAAAAATAAAATAATTGAAACCTTTTGATAACTTAATCATAATTATTTTATGTTTGATAGATCATAAAAATATGCATTTTATCAAAGCCAGGTAACATAGGAGCAATAGTTTGAACACTATAATGTTAATTTATAATGGTATTATTATCAGTAATAAGTGTTTAATTATTATTTGTAGTAGTTCTTTTAATCTAAGCTCTTGGATTGTTATTATTATTAGGGATATTTTTGATTTCTAAATCAGATTTTTATGGTAATTATTTTTAATCAATAGACATTCTATGTAGATGAATATTATGATCATCATTAGATGCACTTCTTGATAATTATTTTTTAAATTAAGTTTTAGCTAAAGAAATAGAAGTTTAGGCAGATGTTTAATGTAGTAAAGTAGTTGATGGTCTTGGAATAGATACTACGAATTAATCTTAATTTTCAGAGGAATTATCTGAATTTACATTATCATCTTTATATGCTTAATTATATAATATATTCTATTACAATCTTTAGTTAAACCACCTATTCCGCCTATTCCACCAAATCCTGCTGTTTATATTGTTGATTTTGGTTAATTAGATTTTCTTAAATAATTTAATGTTGCTATCTTTTATCCATCATCTTCAACTACATTTTATAGATTTGTAATAGAACCACTTTTTTAATTAATATATGATTTTATTTCAACTTTATAATATTAATTAAGATATTTACCTTATTCCATTTCATCTTCATCTTCTTCATATGCATCATTCATAGGTAAAGTATGAGAATCAACTTCTTCTTAATATTTTATTTAAACATCATTTAAATAATCTTAACAGCGAATCAAATTTATCTAAAAATTAATCCAAGAATGATTCTTTCCAATAATTTTTCTAGAATATCTTTAATCTCTCAATTAATTTGATGGAAAATATTCTTTTTTTATTATTTTCTCTTTATCAGCACAAAAATGTAAATAATGACAATTCTATATTAAATGATTATTGCTTTAACAACTAAAACAATTTAAATATAATGCTCCATACTCTCCATTTTAAATTCTATCTCTAATATCACAAAACTTTTCATAATCGTCTGGAAATGATTATATTAAATTCAAGAATTTTTCTCTTTATATTTTAAATACTCTAGTAAATCCTTTTGATATAGCTGTAGCTGTTCTAGGATTTCCTGTAAAAAATGCTAATTCTCCAAAACAATCAAATTAATTATAATTCTGAAATGTATTTCTTTTTACTTTCTCTTTTATTTAATTTCTTTCAAATATTAATTCTACTTCTCCTTTTGTAATAATGTAAAGTGAACAATCATCTATTTCATTTATCTTAATATTAAATATAAATAATTTACAGTGATTATTCTTTCTTCTGGAGAATATGATTATTCTTCCATATAATGAAGTAAATTCTTTACAAATGTTTCAGAAAACAATTTCATAATTATTTTGCAATTCTTTAAAATATTACCCCTTAATTAATATTATAATTCATCTTGTAAATGTTTACTTAGTTTATTAACAATTGATCCAACTTCATCATCATTCATTTCTTATTCCTCTTACCAAATATATTCCAAATAACTTCTTATTTTAGTTTATAAATCAAATTAAATTTTATTTTTATTCATATAAGTATTTATAAGATTAACAGTTCTACTATATTCAATAGTACCTTTATACATATTTGATACGAATATTCCAATACTATTAACTGAGTATGCAAATACAATTGATCCTATAAACATAGTTAAGTTATTAATAAGTAATTCTAAATTATTTTTAGCTGTGATATCTCCATATCCTACAGTTGTCATTGTCATTGTTGCCCAATATATTGCAACATTATATTTAGATGGATTTGATTTATCTCTTAAATCATAAGCATCCAACCAAGTAAAAGCATTATTATAATGCGCAATCCCATGCCATATACAACCACATATATGTACAACACTTAAAATAACCATTAGAACTTTAAATAGACCAACTAAATCATTTAAATTACCACTTAAATTAAAAAATCTAAAATTATGTTACAAATTTCTACTCTTAAATTTAAGCTAGAATCTTATTTATTTTTGTAATTCTCAATATATAAAATATTATACACAGAATTGTTTGAATTAATATCATCGTTTGCTCTTTTGAACTTAAATTAGGAACAAAGAATAGGACAGTCACAGTAAAAAATGAAACCACATAAATATACATAAATATTTACTAAATCGACAAATGCATTTTTATTGAAATAATTAATAATTATTCTTCTTCTATCCTTTATTATTTATCCTTTTTCTATAAAAGCTAAATTAATTCCTACCCCAATATCCAAAGCTAAAATAATCATTAATAAATATTCAATAACTCCATTTTTAGTTTCCGAAAATAATTCACTAATATGATAAATTTCGAATGATATTTTATAAGGCAACCAAAAAAATATTAAAAGATATGTAAGTATTTAAAATGCATCCCAATAAGCTATAAATTTGCTATAAGGAGTAAATACATCTACTAATCTCCAAAATGTAGTACTTTATTTTGATTCATTACCATCATTTAAAATCTGAAGATCATCCAATTATTAAATTTAAAATGAACTTAATTAATGCAATTTTCTCAAATACGATCTATTCCATAAATTATTTATAAAGTTATTCTGCAATCTCTTAGCAATAATTAATTTAAGAAATTAAGGCTTCGATCCATATTGAATATCTTCATTGTCATAAACTGATTAATATTCAGATCTCTTTACTCCAATAGTTTTTTATCGTACAATAGGTGCTGGTGTGGCTTAGTTTATACTGAAAGAGCTATTTGGTTAAAAGTCTCCCTCTTAAAATCTAACTCTGCTACTCAATAAGGGAGGAACTGGACCTTTAAATTCTGAATCAACTGAACTTTCAAACATTTATATTTTTCACAATTTATTTTGAATTTTTTTTTTAATTATTGTTGAAAGAGAGTGTCTTCAAATATTAAATAAAATACATTTCTGGTAACTGACTTTATTTTTATTACATAAATGATATTGTTTAAATATTATTACAAACTAATTTCTTAATTTGAATTCATAATTATTTTTTTATTTGATTTTTTTTAACGAAATGCAAGAAATTTTGTAAATTGTATTTGATTTAGGTGAGAAGAGATAAGTAAAACTAAAAAAATATTAAGGAAACACTTAAAGTATATCGGGATGCAGATCCTACATAATTAGCTTAGGAATTTGTTCATTAACATAATTTAAAAAATGAAGCAATTCCAATGATAGAGGAAACAATTTGGCATCACTTGAAATAAATCACAATAAATAAAACTTAATAATAAGAAAATATATTTGATAGATTGCATAAAGAAGCACATATTAAATAATAAAGAAAATAAATTTAATTTGCTAATCAATAATTAAGTTAGAGAGGAAATATACCTTCACCAGTTTTAAAATATAATCCTGGGAACGTTCTATATTAAAAGGGAATCTAACATAAAGAATAATTGGAGTATATTTATAGATATGTTTTAAATTAGACGTTTATAAGAATAGAGAAAGATGGAATAATCCTAAATAGAATATCCATTTAAGCCATTCATAAGTGAAAGAAGTTAATTATTAGCAAAAAGACCACACAAATAATCAATGCCAGATTATTTAATGTAGATGGGCAAAGATATTTGTAAACATAAAGAATAAATGAGAACAAGTAGATATTAAATAGAAACATAAGAATGTTCATTCCGACCAAATATTAATTAAATGTAAGATTAATTGATATAAACAATGCAGAAGTTAAAAAATGTTAATGGATAAATCAAGAAATTCATAATCTAATATTTATGATAGATTGTATCATGAAGGAATGCAATCCAAAGTTAAGAGAATGAGTAATATGGAAAATACTGAGAGTTAATCATAAAGTTAACTACTCAATTAATAGAGTTCTAGAAAACATAGCAAGACTGAAATACCATTTTTAGAAAGGATGCAAATATCAGTTTTTGAATAGAGAAAGAAAAAGGAAGCTATTTAACCATAGTAAGAATATGATTAAAGTACAGGATAAAAGTTATATCACCCTTAAATTTGTAGACCTCCTATGTCTGTATAATATATATATTTAAATCTAGAGGAATGCTGATCATTTACCTATTGGAGAATATCTATATTAAATGAGAACAATCAAAGAAGATAAATTTCATTTTTTGATTGAGTAAGATAAATAAGATTAATAAAATTAAAGAGCAAGATCTTTAGATAAATCAAATTAAATTTATGAAATTAAAAAGAAGAAATTTCTTTAAGAAATCTTTTATTTATTAGATTCAGATGGAGATGGGGTAATCTCAGCATAAAGAATAGAAATATCATCAATTAATGCTGAAGTATTATAATTATTAACACCTTTATTATGTGAAATGGAATAAATCAATGCTTAATTGAATTAATAATAATTTTATGAAGCTGCTAACAGACTTATATCAACATTACCAATAGTTGATAGAGATAAATTGTTGAAAGGATTGTCAAATAAAAAAAAAATAAATTAAGAAGAGTATTCTTTTTAGGTATTATAATATAATATATGTAATTTAGCCTTAATTGAATTAAAATTCAATGAGAATTGTCAGCACAAGATAAAATCATTCAGCAAGTAATCATAAACATTAAATATAATAAAAAGATGAAATGTCAGAATGTACATTTAAACCTAAATTATATACTCCACTTAAAATATATGAGTTTATGCTTAATTAATGAATATGATTTATGTATTTTTATTGTTAAGCAATTAATAAAATATAAATATATATTATTATTAAGCAATTAATAAATTCTATATATTTAATATAATATGCATTCTAAAATAAGGTTGGCATTTGAAAAAATGGTTGGATGTTCAAATATTATAACTTAAGATTTGAATAATTATAATAGAGATTGGATGAATAAATATGTTGGACAATCATAATTAGTATTGACACCTTAAACAAGTGAACATGTTTCATAAATTTTAAAATATTGCAATTAAAATTAATTGAAAGTTGTTCCTTAATCTGGAAATACAGGATTAGTAGGAGGAAGTGTGCCAATAAATGATGAAATAGTAATTTCAATGAGAAAAATGAATAAAATATATGAGTTCGATTAAAATTCAGCAATAATAACTTCAGAGTCTGGAGTAATTTTGTAGAATCTAAACGATTATTTATTTGAATATAAATGTTAGAAATATGATAACTAAATATAGATTAAATGCCATGGGATTTAGGAGCAAGAGGATCTTGTTTATTAGGTGGAAATATTTCAACAAATGCAGGAGGATTAAATGTTGTTAAACATGGATTACTTAGAAATTATATTATGGGATTAGAAGTAGTATTGCCAAATGGAAAGATATTAAATTTGATGAATAAAAATAGAAAAGATAATACAGGAACAGATTTAAAATAATTATTTATTGGATCTGAAGGAACTCTAGGAATTATTACAAAAGCAAATGTTTTATGTATACCTATTCCATAAGAAAAAAAAGTATTCTTTTTAGAATTACAATCTTTTTAAGATGTTATTAAGGTGTAAGGTATAATTAATTAGATTAGGTATTATAAAAAGTGAAGAAAAATGAATAAGTATTAGCATTTGAGTTTATGGAAGGTAGAATTCTAAAAAAGAATAAGAATAGACATAGTTAAAATACACTTCCATTTTAATTTGATGATAATAAGTATTATGTTCTTATTGAAATTGCTGGATAATAATTGAATGTTGATTAATTTAGTATTGAAATGATGGAATTTACTTAGGAAATTATAATCAATTAAAATGAAAAAGAAGCTTAATTTTTATGGAAATTAAGAGAAGAGATAGCAGAATCAATGGGTAAAATGGGTTATGTGTTAAAATATGATGTAAGTATTCCACCAGATAAATTTGAATGGTTAGTGAATTAAGTATATCCTTAAAGAGAAGGTCCATTTCATGTTTATTATGGTCATGTAGGAGATGGAAATGTACATATCAATATAGTTTTTGAATCATTAGAACATTTACATAAAGAAGAAGATAAAATTGAATTGAAATTATTTGGTTTAGTAAAGTCTTTAGGTGGAAGTATCAGTGCTGAACATGGCATAGGATAACACAAAAGAAAATATATGGAACTTTAAAAAGGAAAAGATGTATTAGAGTGCTTATATTCAATTAAGAAACTCTTTGATCCAAATTCAATTATGAATCCAAATAAATTATTATGAAAGTATATTTAATTTATTATCAAAAACTTTCTTAATGTTTTCAAATTAATTGTTGAGATACAAAATATGATAACTATTCCATTCGATCTAAAACCTCTCAATTATGATTGGTAATTTTCTTTTTAGGAAAGTCTAAAAAGGTTGAGACTTCTAATTTCATAAACATGATGGGTTAGATATTGTAATTTCGAAATTAAAATAATATTCAAGTGGTATTTATAGTGTAGAAATACAAGATTAGTTAGGGGAACAATAAAGTATAGATGAATTAATCATAAGTCTAAAAAAGATGAATAAATTTTTTGATTTGTATATGTAGTATTGAAGGGAGTATAAGAAGGAAGTAAAATAAAAAATAGTGGAAAGTTATTATGAAATATATATAAGAATATTCAGTATTCAGTATTGATTCTCCTGATATTCAAATTCTTAATCACAATTGAAGGAGGTTTAGCCACTTGGATAGTTTTACGTGGTCTATGGAGATCTCGGATGTAACGATCATATACATCATCTTTGTATTCATCATCAGCTATTCCAAAAAAGGCTGTTGTAGTTACATTTGCAGACATCGTTAATTTTATTAATGAAACACAAAATACCAACTTTGGATCTACTCAAAACTACTAGACCAACCAGTAGATGTGATTCTAGATAATAATCTCATGTGTCTTTCAGAATTACTTTAAATACTCCTAAATCAACTGTACGTTACATTAATCCATAAACTTCAAGAATGTTAGAATAATCTATACTTAAAAATGATATATCATCACTCAAATCTAAGCATCGCAAAGTTAAAACTGAGACTGATCCATTAGTCTTTTGGGATTAAGTTTAAAACTTTGGACACTTAAGAACTATAGAACCTCCAAAATTTAATCAAGAAAAACAAGCTTAATTATACCAAAAACTTAAAAAAATGAAAATTGAAAAAGAAGAAAAAATTAAAAAAGAATAAGAAGAAAGAGAAAGAATTAAACTATTTGAATTATAAAAAAAACATAAAGAACAATTAGCTTTAGAATTAGAAAAAAAAAAAATGCTTGATTCGTAAAGATATCAAGAATACTTAGCTGAAAAATATAAAATTGATAGAAGATTCTCCATTTTCACTCTTGTAAATGCATTAATGTTAAAATAATTACATTCTAAACCAACTTCTTTTAAATTGGCTAAATTGATTGCTAATCAATACCTTAATCTTTTAAATTATAAAGCAATACTACATAAAATAACTATGTAATAATCTTAACCTTTGTAAATATCTTAAATTCTTTAAGGAAATGCTGAATAATTAGCATAATTAAAAAATGTATAACATAGATTAAATGAAGGATTAATACTTAGAAGAAAATAAACTAGAGTGTTTTTAAATAAATAAAAAACTATTTATGAACAAATATAAACTCCACCTTAATTTTCAGAATCAGTACTTAAACGTATTCGTTTTCTTTAAGCTTGTCTTAGATTAAAGGTTTTTAAATTAAATAAAAAGAATGTTGAACCAAAATAAAAAGTTAAAACAAATAAAGTTCATCCAAATAGAGTAAGAGCACTAAAAAAAAGATTAGATGACATTGATTTTATTAAAGCCAATTCTCCATCTTATAATAGTCCACTTTCATCACCTGGATAACCTGTTGCTAATCCATTAGGTTTATTTTGTACTCTCTATAAAGTTACAGATACACTTAAAAATTATGATAGAATTAAAACTTAAAAAATGATTCAAAAGACTAATGATTATTTAGTTAAGAGAGTATAATCTTTATATTATCCTGTTATTAGATATGTATCAATATTCTATAAAAATGTTGTTGTTTGGTCAATCTAATATTCTGATATTACTTTAGATCGAACTTGTATTGTACTCTTTTTTAAGGGTGAAGGTAGATCACAATATTTCTATCGATTGGATATTCCTATTGGAGCTATATAAAAAGAAGACATTGGAGAATAAAATTGTATTACTGTATGGCCTACTGTTCGTGATTATCTTATGAGTTATCTTGAATTAAAAGGATAATTAGCTTTATTAAATTAAACTAAGTATGGATGTCCTAAAAATTATAAATTAAATTTTATACAAGGTTTATCAACGCGTTCTAGAAAGAATATTACAGAAGAAGACATCAATGCTATTGTAGAAACTAAAGAAATACTCAATTATCTCTAAACATCATAAATTGTTAGAATTAGAAAGATTTTCGGATCTGTCTATGAATTATTACCTTAATTTTAAGATTGTAATCTTTTATCTGATGCTACTTAATATATTTTAAATTTACCTCTTGTACATGATATTATTTTATAATTAAAAATATTAGAACAATAGATTTTAGAATATAGACGTAACATTTATAAAAAACCATAGGATTTGTCAATTAGATATAGGGATTTTATTGAAAGTAATAAAAGCATACTCAATTAAATTTTAGCATTTCGATTTGTACATAATAATAGTATGTTTTTTTAAGATTAAATGCTTGAAGATATTTATGATCTTTCTCATAAATCTATTTATATCTAGTGTGCAACTATTAATATTCAAGATATTTTAAATCATTATGATTATTAAATTTGTAATTAAATCAGTAAATACTGTCTCATAAGTCTACATTTGACACTAAAAAGCCAATTTCATTTTGATGATTTATTGTTCAATGCATAAAAACATTAAGTTAGAACAGGATTTTAAACGATTTCTAATTTTTTTGATATTGATTATTCACATTTTGATTGGAAATTCAATTAGGAATTTTTTAAAGTTAGAATTGAAGTAACTGTATTTGAAAGAGATAAATCATTAAAATTAAATGAAAAATAATAATCTTAAGATATCAAACAATCAAGAAGTGAACGTGCTTTTCAACCATTAAAAATGCAATTAGATGATTTCTGTAAATTAGGTTAAGCTTTATAAGAAACTACATTCAATAATGGAGATATTTAATAATGTAATTTTGATTAAATTCTTAAAAATATTATATCTGAACAATGTTCATATTCACAAGTAGCTGATTTAGTTTTGAAAAATGCATTTACTTTAGATATCAAAAATAGAAAAATCATTATTCAACCTAAATATCTTCACATTTTATCAAAAACACACAATTTTATTTAAAAAATGGATCATCAAAGTCTTTATAATAAAATTGACTGTGTTTTTAAATATAGTGTGTATCCCAATGAATAACATGATATTAGGAGAGGTTTTGAAAATAGAGAAAAAGAAAATCAAATAGCTTAACAATTACCATTTAATAAATTGTTTTAGGATATAAATTAAATTGATATGAGAATAATAGTTGAAGCTAGAAAGATTGAATAAGTTACAGATTATGCTTTTGATTTCTAAGATTAATGGAGTGATTTACATAAATAAACTATGACATATAATAAATATTAAACTTTTTAAATCCCTTCAAGAAAGTTTCTATTTATTGATTAAAATAGCTTTATGAAGATTATTTACATCAAATAAAATCAATCTCCAATCATATTGTATTTATATGATTAACATTTAATTCATTAAATTTCTAATTGTTACAAAATGAATAAATACCAAAAAAGTTAAATCTTAACAGGAATTATTCGTGTTTTGTATTCTCCTACTTCATTTTTATATTTAAAAGATCATCAATTCTATAGTTATTTGAAATCTTAATTACCAAATTATCATCAAATTAAAGTTTTATTAGTAAGCAACTCTAAAAAATTATTATAATTTCTAGACAGATTGGATTATATTTATATATTAAAATTATGGAACAATTAATAATGTTATGTTCATGTGAAAGTATATTACTTATAAGATCAGAAATAATAACAAGGATCAGAAAGAATATATATTTATAATAGTGAACACCTATTTGTCAGTGTAGAATTATATGAATTCAATTCTAAATTAAAGAAATACATTTTATTATTTAATAAGTATGATTTAGAATTATAATTTGATGTTGAAAAGTATTTTGATTCAAACATTATATTTAATTGGTGTAAGACAATCATTTCAAATACAAAATTTGATAAGAGATTCTTATATAGAGTACCTTAAATTATGAAATATAATCAAAATTAATCTCCTGTGAATTTAAATAAATATATGCTTCATTCATTATTTTTTAATAGATAATAATCTATTAACGTAAATTATAATGAAAAGGTTACAAGATGTACATTCAATGAATTTCCAAAAAATAATTTCGATCAAAATACTACTGACAAAAATTATTTAAATACTGTTCATAGAATTTTTAGAGTTATAGGACATTATACTTAAAAGTTTTATTTAATAAAATAAAAAAACAAATAAAAAATAGTCAATGAAATGCGTTTTAAAGAATTAAAAAATGTTAAATTACTAAAGTAAGAATTTGTGATTATTTCTATACTTGCTCATACTTATTTAGACATGTTTTAAATACTCTATTACTTTCCTAGAAGTAAAAGAAAATTGATGACTTACATCAATATTTTACATTTTTAGGAAATGGATTTTAAAGATCATGTTATATTCAATTTGATTACTAATTCTTAATTTACTGATTATAATGATTTATCCACTAAAGAAAAAATAAATCATGTAAATTAAAAAAAACATCCATAATTAGATATGAATTTAATATAAAAGATTAAATTAATCAAAAAATCTGAGTAATCACCTTTTGATTTGTAATCAGCAAAATAAAAAAAAAAGTAATAATAAAGAGTAGGATTTGCTTAAATAAGTAATGAGATCCTAATGAAAAACAAAGTCATTAAATAAGCAATTAATCAAAATAATTAAATATCAGATAATGTTATGAAGTTTTTAAGTTTTACAAGAAAATTACATAATGTTGAAGATAATCATGATAAATTAATTGAAATATAAATTTGGAATAGACTTTTAAATGAAGTATTTTTATTAAATTTAGAGCATGATAAAAACTTTAGCAATTTTAACACACTGATGGATAGATTAATAGAAAGATTTGAAGATTTTTCAGATTAAAAAATAAAAATAATAGGCAAAGAACATTTAATGAAGAGATAATCTATGGAAAATTCAAGATATAATTATAAAGTCTAAACCGAATTAACTGAAAAATTTGAAAATTTAATTATAAATAATCATGTTAGAGTAACTTAACAATTCAAATTCTCTAAAAGTAGATACATTTTGAATACAAATTTTTTTGATGGTTAGATAATGGAATTTATTTGTAGTGCATAATTTCGAATTGAAAGATTAGGATCAGCTTATGTGGAATGTTTCTTAGAACCATTGAATAATAAAAGAACTGATATTTTAAAACCACTAAATCCAATGCCTTATTCTTCTTCATCTAATTATAATATATATTTTAGATACTATTGTTTAACTAATTATTTCTTCAAAGATATTAGAGTTAATCTCAGAGAACTGTTAAATTTATTCATAGCAGATGGTTTTTTTAAATCATAAACAAATTATATGAATAGTAAATTATCTATATCTGATATAATAAATATGTGCCATTATTTAACATACAAAATTAAGACTTAAAATTATTTAAATTTATCACAATTGGCTTTGTAACATTAAGAAACTGCGAATACTCTAAGAAAATATATTATAACTGAAAGTGTAGATCAGTTTTAGACAGATAAAAAGAATGGTGGGGAAGGATACATTTATAGTGAAGTAATTAAAAAAAAGAATAAACATCTTGTTTTATTATAATTATAGTTATTCTAAACATAACATAAAGTTATAGTAAACTTGTTTGAAAATAAGACTGATTATTTTTAGTAGAAAGAATTGACTTTTACATATATATAATCTGTAGTACCAAATTTTTAATTCCTTATTAAGACACGTAATTTTTTCAAGGCTTTATAAAGATTAGTTGAAGTACTTAAATAAAAATAATGATGATACTAATTTATATAAATAATTTTAATTAATAATAATAATAATTAATGAGTTCAATCTAATCAGGATAATTATTCGTCAGCTAAGCATTTAAAAATTGTTTTAACTAGCTTGTTCCAGATATGAAAAAATTTAATGGTCAATATACAGAATAAGATTAAGATGCCATGACAAATTGCTTAGTGAGATATATTGATAGCTTCCGTACAACTTAGAAGGTCTTCTATTAGACTCATGAGTAAGAATGAAGCAAATAAATATATTTATCAATAAAACAACATTTCATTATAATATGCATAATATCTATATAATATTTTATGTTCTTCTTTTTATTTAGAATCAATATATGCTACTGCTAAAAGTCTTATATTTCTAAAGATTTAAATTGAATTTGATTGAGTGTTTAAAGATGAAGAAATTTAATTCGATATTTAATCTATTTTATTAAGTATGAATGAGACTGATTAATTAAGATGTAAAAGAGAGTAATTTCATAGCGAAATAAGAAGAAATCAATTAGAAAAGATCTTCAATTTGAAAAGATAAGTTTCAAATTCAGATGCTCTTATTTCTAATTATTATGCTTAGTAAATTCAATAAATGGGGAAAATTAAATTACTAGACCTATTAATATTGATAAATGAGAAAGTAAATAAACCTATTGTTGAAATGGTTTAAAATGACCTTGGTTTATAATTGTGCAGATTACTAAATTTAAATGAACTCTATTCTAATTGGGATCTGTTCAAAAATATATTAACTTATCTAAATAATTTAGTATTATTACCAGATGAGCATTTACATAGTTATCCAAAATTTATAGAGATGCTTACAGCATTTTCATAGTTATTTATACTTTTAGAAGCTGAAATATTTCGAAAAGGTTTTTGTATCAAAGGGAATGATTAAAATTGTCCTTTAGAAATGGGATATGATGATTAATGTCGATTATCTTATACCTTTATTAAAATTGATTAGATTTTAATGTATTCATCAACGACATTTTTATCAAGAGCAGAATTATTAAGAAGCAAAATTTATGTACATAGTATATGTCATGCATTTCATGTATAAATAAATAATAATATTACTTAGAGTTAAATGGATAATAGTGTACTTGAGTTACATTTATAATTAATATCATCTTTATTATAGGACTTATATAAGTAAGATAATGATTGTCGAAAACATGCTGAAGTATTCATTAAACCAGTTTGTAGTGCATTATCAACCAAAAATTTAGATAAATTAAATTATTTATTATAAATATTGCTCAATTTGACATTTGTGGGAATGCATAATGGATATGTATTAAATATGCTTTGAAAATTAGATTAATTAAATTTTTAAATTTAATGGAGCTTTGGAATTAATGTCAATTCTAAATGAAGGTTACAATGATTAATTGGCTTTAAGAATATTAGCAGAAATAGCATCATAAAGTCCAGCTCATATTGAAATTTTACTCAAAAATGGATTACTCTAATAATTAAAAAATAAACTCTGTTCAAATAAGTATTTATTATTTAAAAAATTTTAGTAAATTGGTTTAAAATTAAGCCTTATGGGTCTTAGAATTTTGTTTATGTGGAGGCAAATAATTTTATGATGTCATATTTACATAAACCGATATTACAAATTATGTTATCCAATTAATGAATTCCTAAGATGAATAGATACATGTTTAAGCTTGTTTTACAATGTGTGCATATTTTCAGAAAGGTAATTATCAATAAACTCAACAACTTTGTTAATCTAAAATACATTTAACAGTGTTTTAATTTTTACAATTGCAAAATGTAGAATTAAAATAGGCAATTCTTGAAGCAATAGTAGAAATATTAAACAAAGAGACATGGCATAGTAATCAATATGCATTGATATATCCATCAGAAAGAGAGAATTTACGCTTTATTTTAGAAAGGCTTGATGAAGACCAATCTATATTTTCAATGATAAATAATGTTTTATCATATTTATGAAATTTTATAATAATTATAATATTAAAATGCCAAAAAATTACTAAATTGGAGCAATAAATTATGAAGACATAAAATTTGATACAGAAGATGAATAATTTTTTAATTTTCAATTTGAGGCACCATAAAGATGGTTATAAGATGATCGATGTATAAATGACTTTTGGTTTAAAATTCCTCATTTAGTACATAAAAAAGTGATTTAAAATTATCCATAAATCAGGAGATGTCTTTCAGTTGGTAAAAAGAGTATAATTGAATTGAAAAGATAGAACCAATATAAGTATTTCTTGAAATATGTAGTGGAAAAGAAAAAATGTTCAGATTTCATTGAGAGTACAATAAAGAAATGAATGGTCGATTATTATATTGTTAATGATTATTTTAGTATATTTGTATAAATAAAAATAGTAATAGATTATAGTATAGTTATGAAAGGGGATGGTTCATAATTAATTTAGAAGAGATGATAAATATGAAGTGAAAATTAAGTAAATTAAAATTTAATAATTTAACATAAAAAATAAAATTGATAAAATTAATATAAGTATATTCACGATGAATAAATGGTAACAACATTAGGTAATGACTTTGGAATATTTTAAAAGACTTACGAAGTCTTATTTAATATATTTTCTGATTTATATGCTTTGTATATATTATGAAAGGCTTTATAATGAATAGATTCGATAGGATTAAAGCAGATATATTTATGGGCTTCAGGTTTTTCTTCTAAAATTTTAGATGATTAATTGAGATAATAATCTAGTTATTATATTTGTTTTTATTTTTAATAAGTAAAGTTTGGTTTACTGAATGAGCTTTAATTATCTTCGATTCCACAAATAAATGAACTAAATTAAGAATCATTAATTTCACTAATTATACTTAATTAAGTTTTTTAATTAATGAGAGCAGAATCAAAATTTCTAAAAAGTTCTTTTCTATAATTTTCTAAATTATTTTTAATTTAATTGATTTATGTATTAATAATTTGAAGTATTTATTCTTGAGAGCAGAAATAAATGATATTTTTCTCAATATTAACTAAACAAGGTGTTAATTCTTCAGAACTAATTTAATTTTCATCTAGATGTCCTACAGAATATTTAACAACAGTAGATTTTTTCATTTATGTTTTTTCTTTTTTTTCACTATCATAATTAATCGAACTCTTTCTAATATTATTTAAATTTTAATCATCTTTTGATTATCCTTATCTCCAAATAATTTTATTTTTGAGTACTTCTATAGCTGAAATTTAATCAATATTAAGAATTGATCCAGTAAGATTACCTAGAATGGTTTCTAAGGTTCCAATTGATCCATTTTATAACCTTAATATACTGAATTAAATACTAAACAATTAAATCCTTTTCTCTTTTAATTAAACTATTGAATCTATTTTTGACATTATTTTCACTTCTAGTTTCATTAAATAATTTAGATATATCTGCCCATTTTCTACCATGTTCTAATACAAAGTTCAATAATTTAAAATCTTCATCATCATTCCAAGGATCCCTAAATTAATATTAAAATATACTTTTTAATTTTTGGATTAATATGATTTAACCATCTTTCTCTACATTATTTACTTGATCTATAATTTTTATTATGTAAATTTAATTCATTAGAAATTAAACTCCATTTATATCCTTATTCACCCTCCTAAAATTAACTAATAATATTAAGTAATAATTAATCTTCATCTTAAGTGAATGGTTTTGATTATAAATCTGTCTTTTATAATTATGACCATTTCTATTTACATTATACTGAATCTCGTCTATAAATCATTTTAGAAACATCATTCCAAAATTCATCAGGTAAATCTCTAATATCCAAGTCTTAAACTTAACTCAACTTACCTACTACCCAAATTAACACTTTCTTTTCTTCTAAAGTCCAATTCTTCTTCTTATGATTTTATAAACCACTGCTAACATGTAAATTATGTTAAATCTAACATATTTCTTCATCAGTTGGAAATTATACCAAATTTGTATTAAAGAATTCTTACATATACATAAATTATTTATAAGATTGTCCTATCTAAGATTCTTAAAAATCTAAAAAATTTCCATAACTTCCTGAATCTTATACAGACTTATTCCTTTTATTTGTAATTTTATCATTTTTCCTAGATGATAAAGAACGACTTGATTTTATCATATAATATATTTTTATAAATAAAGTCAAATTATATGATCAGGTTTAAACACTCCTGAATTGTATAATAATACAGTTTCCTTACTTATTTAAGGTTACCATGATTTACTCCATTGATACAATAAATATTACAATTTTTATTTTTATTCAATCCTTAAACATTCTTATTTTGATGATAAATTACCCAGAATTTGTAATGCAAGGACCTTCCAAAATTCTGATTTCATTAATAATTTAATTTTTTGATGTAATTAAAAAGCAACTTTCTAATTCAATTTATTTATGCAAGGTCCTGTAATTGTCATTAATCTTAATAAATATAAATCATCTTCTGAAATTAATATTTCTTCATATGCTTTATTAATATCCCCAGCATCTAAATATTCTAATGCTTTATTCCATTCAGCTACCTAAACAACACCAGGTTATTGAGGTTTTGATTCTCTCTAAACATTAGCAGGAGGATCCTTTATTAGATTTTAAAAGTTCCTTCTCATTTTATTATTTTATTATTCTTTTATATGAGTTTATTAAACTTCAATCCTGCTGTTAGGAGTGAAATAACTACGTATGCAATCTATTGTGTAAGGTAGTCCACGGTCAAAAAAAGTATTGGCTACTCTTGGCTTAGTTGTTTAGGATCTCTATTATCCAACTAGAGACGAGATCTTATTATAGGGAGTCTAATTTGAAGATGTTGATTATTATGTTGAAGCCAAATTGTAGCATATGCGTGATAGAGTCGATAGATTCTTAGATTATGTCAGATAAGAATATTCCAATTCTTAGGAAGATCATGAACGAAATGTAACTTATCAACTATTTTCTAGTCTCAATCTAGTCAATTGTAATTGAGTTAATCTTTTATGTAAAAGCAAGAGTAAATTCTAAGAACATTATAAAACAAATAGAAGATTGAAATAGAAAGAGAAATATAAACTGAAATGAAAATGGAAGAAATGAAAAAGAAGAATTAATTAAAAGAAAAGCGAATAGAAGAATTAAGGAAAATATAAGAAGAAGAGTTTCATCAAAGAATGTAAGAGAAAGAAGAAAAATTGATATTACGAGAATAAAAACTTAAATAGGCGAAATTACAAGCGGACTTACATAATGAAGCTATCATGCGTAAATTCTAAGAAGAGGAACTAAAGATATAATAAAAATAAGCAAAATACGCTTTAATGAAGCAAATAGAGAAGGAAGAAAGGGAAAGAGAAATCCAAGAAAAAATGTAAAGAAGAGCTTAAAGAATGTTTGAATAAGAATAACAAATTTAGCATGAAAATGAGATTAGAAAAAAAGAATATAATTAGAAATTATAAAATATGGAATAAATGTTAGTAGAGAAGTAGTAATAGATTCGATAATACAATTAATTAAAAGAAGAAAGAGCTAGAGAGAAATATCAAAATGCTTCAGCTTTGAAATAATTAGAAACTTATTAGATGGAACAAAGAATACATTCTAAAGAGAAAGAAATATAGATGAGAAATACTATGTAAGAATTCAATAGACAATAATTGTTAAAATAAAAAAGAAATTAGGAATAATAAAAACATCAAATGATGGAATAAAAGAAATTTTTAATCAGTCAAGAATTAAATAAAAGAAACTAAGATTATTTTAGTTAAGAGAAAGAGAGAGAATTAAAGAAATCTAGATTAGAGGAGTAAAAGAGATTAAAAAGAGATGAAAGCAGTCTTATATTATAATCTCATATGGAAGAAGTATAAATGGTACATTAATTAAAATATTAATTAGAAATAAAGATATTTAGATAAATAAACTGAATTGGAGAATTAAAGAATTATGGCTTAAAAATAATAATAATTTTTAAATGCTGAAGAATTGAGACAGAAAAACATTATAAATATGAAGAGAAAATATGTTTAAGAATTATTGAAATTAGAAGATGCTGCTTAGAATTATTAAATTTAGAAAAGAAAAGAATAATATAGAAATGGAGTCTTATTAGATGTATAATAATCTATAATGTTAGAAATTTGAAGAAACTGATAGAAGATTGAAGCAATAATAGACTGAATATTTAAAATTATAAGAAACTAAAAAGTAGATGGAAATTACTATCTAAAATGAAAAAATTAGAATTTTAGCAGTATTAAACTCTAAATTTATATAGAGGAATTCGATAAAAAAAAATAATAATATGCTGAAGAAAGAAGTAGTCAACAGATCAGTTAAATTGTTAAAGTTAATCCAACTGATAGGATTTTATCAAATAAACCTATAAAAACTAAAAGTGCAACAAGTTTTCATTTACCACCAGCAAAAGAATAATAAAAAGAATAAAAATTAGCTTCAGAAAATAGATCTACTAATAATAAAAGTAAAAAAACTTTAGATGAAAAATCTATGTCAATTACATCATAAAAGAAAAGACATTACTTTATTTCTGAAGAAACTATGAAAGCTGTTTAATTATATGCAAATGGAGAGACACTGAAATAATTTTAGATTGAAATCCGTCCAAGTAAAAAGAAGAGATGAAAATTTTGAACAGATTATTATTATATCTATATATAAATAATAAAATCACTCACTATATTTATGTAAGGAATATTAATTATAAATATAATATTATTCAAAAATTGACATCAATGGATTATTTATGTAATGAGAACTATCTTTTTTTCTTAGATTAAAATGCATTTTTAGTTGAACCAAAAAAGTTTTGATTTGGCTACTTAACACTATTTGGTCTCAAAGTGTTTAATGGTTTTTAAATATTAGTAGCTTAATAACTATTTGCTCTAGTTGTTCTTTAACTGGCTAGAAATAAATTTTATAAATTGATTTACTTGTATATTATCTAATTCTTATATTATTAGATTATCTTTTAACTTTATCAAAATCCTCTTTAATAAGAATATTTTTTTCAAAAAGACCAAATTTAGGTTATTCTCCATTTTTACACTTATATATAATTATAATATAAATATATACATATTCTCCTTCTCCACATTAATTTCCTTTCTCCCACATTCCAAAATAATAAGATCCATCATTCCAAAACATTTTTCCAAATCCATGTCTTAAATCTTCATAGAAATTTCCTTCATATCTACTACCTGTTTCCCATCTATAAATACCAAATCCACATTTTTTATCATTTATATATTCTCCTTCATAAATATCAGATTATTTAGCATTTTTATCTTTAATCCAATTACCCTTTCCATGTCTTAAACCATTAAGAAATGTTCCATTATAATAACTTCCTGAATTCCAAGAATATTCTCCTTAACCTTCTGGTTTTCCATTAGAATAATATCCTTTATAAATATCTCCATTAGATAAATATTCAATTCCATATCCATGTTTAAGATTATTATGAAATTCTCCTTCATATTTATCCCCATTTATTGCAACATATACCCCAAATCCATACGGATTACCCATTTTCCATTCTCCAATATAAGAATCTTTATTTATACCTACCCAAATTCCTTATCCATGTTTTAAACCATTTAACCAACTTCCTTCATAACTTTCTCCATTTCCCCATATAAATTTACCAATTCCTTCTGGTTTACCATTTATATACATCCCTTCATATATACAATTCTCTGGTAATTATTCATATCCTTAACCATGCTTTCTATTATTCTCAAAATTTCCTTCATAAATTCTTCCATTATTACAAATTAAAACTCCTTTTCCATTTCTTTTTCCATTTGCTATCTAACCAAAATAACATGACTCTTTGTAAATTTTTAATTAACTATTTTCCATATTCACAAGATTACAATATTCAAACTCTTTATTGTGTGCTTTATAATTTTAAAATTTATCGATAAATTCCTTATTTTCATCAACACCATTATACTCTTTTGGTATTCTAGTTTTCTAATTTGATTGTTTACGAATTTTCATTTTAATGCAATTCATTGCTTTCACTATTCTTCGAATATAATATTGACACTTCAGAGAATTCTTTACCATTAACGATTGAATAATGCATTAAATAATTATAATTTAATAATATACATGGATTATTGTCTAAAAGTTCATCATTAAAACTTTCAAATTATTGGAATATGTCAACTATGTAAATAAGATTACATAAGTTGTAAGTTTTGTGCTTCTGAACTCCATGTTTAACATATTGATGATTTTCTATTAATTGATAATATGCTCTTGCTTCTTCATTAAGTAATAAACAAAATTGAGAATGTAATACAAACATTGAAATCAAAAAAATTATTGAAAAACTAACAATTTTTTACTTTTATTCAATCTAAATAAAATCTACTATAAGATATTAGATCTTAACTTATAAATCAAACCTTTAAAAACAATATTTCAACTTTTTAAATATTCACTAAAAATATAGAAAGGAATATTTTAAATGATATTCTCTCTTATTTGATTACCTAGTATAAAATCTTTGATGATATAAATGATGTGTAAAATATTAAACAAATATTTATCGACCAATTCTAAGAAGTTTCAAAAGAATATTTAATTCTCTTAATGTTTGATCAATGTATTTAGCATTAATTTCTAAGGTCATCTATTAAATTCTATCCAAAAATACAAAGAAGCTCTATAAATGTCCTAAACGCTGATAAAGTTGACAAATAAAAAATATTTCCTTAACTTAAATATTTAAGAATTCAATGAATCTAACATTTTGAAATCTAATTATTATCATTAGAATTTAGAATGTCTTCTAGGGANTAATTATTCATATCCTTAACCATGCTTTCTATTATTCTCAAAATTTCCTTCATAAATTCTTCCATTATTACAAATTAAAACTCCTTTTCCATTTCTTTTTCCATTTGCTATCTAACCAAAATAACATGACTCTTTGTAAATTTTTAATTAACTATTTTCCATATTCACAAGATTACAATATTCAAACTCTTTATTGTGTGCTTTATAATTTTAAAATTTATCGATAAATTCCTTATTTTCATCAACACCATTATACTCTTTTGGTATTCTAGTTTTCTAATTTGATTGTTTACGAATTTTCATTTTAATGCAATTCATTGCTTTCACTATTCTTCGAATATAATATTGACACTTCAGAGAATTCTTTACCATTAACGATTGAATAATGCATTAAATAATTATAATTTAATAATATACATGGATTATTGTCTAAAAGTTCATCATTAAAACTTTCAAATTATTGGAATATGTCAACTATGTAAATAAGATTACATAAGTTGTAAGTTTTGTGCTTCTGAACTCCATGTTTAACATATTGATGATTTTCTATTAATTGATAATATGCTCTTGCTTCTTCATTAAGTAATAAACAAAATTGAGAATGTAATACAAACATTGAAATCAAAAAAATTATTGAAAAACTAACAATTTTTTACTTTTATTCAATCTAAATAAAATCTACTATAAGATATTAGATCTTAACTTATAAATCAAACCTTTAAAAACAATATTTCAACTTTTTAAATATTCACTAAAAATATAGAAAGGAATATTTTAAATGATATTCTCTCTTATTTGATTACCTAGTATAAAATCTTTGATGATATAAATGATGTGTAAAATATTAAACAAATATTTATCGACCAATTCTAAGAAGTTTCAAAAGAATATTTAATTCTCTTAATGTTTGATCAATGTATTTAGCATTAATTTCTAAGGTCATCTATTAAATTCTATCCAAAAATACAAAGAAGCTCTATAAATGTCCTAAACGCTGATAAAGTTGACAAATAAAAAATATTTCCTTAACTTAAATATTTAAGAATTCAATGAATCTAACATTTTGAAATCTAATTATTATCATTAGAATTTAGAATGTCTTCTAGGGAGAAATCTATATATAATTTAAGAATATAAAAAAAGTCAAGCTTTTTACAAGAAATTGTGTTTTAAAGATTAGAAGTAACAAATTCTAAAGGAATGTTACATCTATCTCAGTCTTAATTTATTCTAAACAGAATAATACAAAGAAGCCTTAGATTATCTAAGTATGTATAGTAAAATTGACCCTAATAATTTACTCATCACTTATTTTGAAGGTTAATACGTAATTTAATTTAAGGATATGCTTTAGAAAGGATGAATGTATCAGAAATTGCTTTAGAAAAATATAAATAAGTTGCTTTGTAAACGAAAGAATTATTTTATAATCTAATTTATGGTAAATTATTTAAATAATTAGGAAAAAACNTAACTATTTTCCATATTCACAAGATTACAATATTCAAACTCTTTATTGTGTGCTTTATAATTTTAAAATTTATCGATAAATTCCTTATTTTCATCAACACCATTATACTCTTTTGGTATTCTAGTTTTCTAATTTGATTGTTTACGAATTTTCATTTTAATGCAATTCATTGCTTTCACTATTCTTCGAATATAATATTGACACTTCAGAGAATTCTTTACCATTAACGATTGAATAATGCATTAAATAATTATAATTTAATAATATACATGGATTATTGTCTAAAAGTTCATCATTAAAACTTTCAAATTATTGGAATATGTCAACTATGTAAATAAGATTACATAAGTTGTAAGTTTTGTGCTTCTGAACTCCATGTTTAACATATTGATGATTTTCTATTAATTGATAATATGCTCTTGCTTCTTCATTAAGTAATAAACAAAATTGAGAATGTAATACAAACATTGAAATCAAAAAAATTATTGAAAAACTAACAATTTTTTACTTTTATTCAATCTAAATAAAATCTACTATAAGATATTAGATCTTAACTTATAAATCAAACCTTTAAAAACAATATTTCAACTTTTTAAATATTCACTAAAAATATAGAAAGGAATATTTTAAATGATATTCTCTCTTATTTGATTACCTAGTATAAAATCTTTGATGATATAAATGATGTGTAAAATATTAAACAAATATTTATCGACCAATTCTAAGAAGTTTCAAAAGAATATTTAATTCTCTTAATGTTTGATCAATGTATTTAGCATTAATTTCTAAGGTCATCTATTAAATTCTATCCAAAAATACAAAGAAGCTCTATAAATGTCCTAAACGCTGATAAAGTTGACAAATAAAAAATATTTCCTTAACTTAAATATTTAAGAATTCAATGAATCTAACATTTTGAAATCTAATTATTATCATTAGAATTTAGAATGTCTTCTAGGGAGAAATCTATATATAATTTAAGAATATAAAAAAAGTCAAGCTTTTTACAAGAAATTGTGTTTTAAAGATTAGAAGTAACAAATTCTAAAGGAATGTTACATCTATCTCAGTCTTAATTTATTCTAAACAGAATAATACAAAGAAGCCTTAGATTATCTAAGTATGTATAGTAAAATTGACCCTAATAATTTACTCATCACTTATTTTGAAGGTTAATACGTAATTTAATTTAAGGATATGCTTTAGAAAGGATGAATGTATCAGAAATTGCTTTAGAAAAATATAAATAAGTTGCTTTGTAAACGAAAGAATTATTTTATAATCTAATTTATGGTAAATTATTTAAATAATTAGGAAAAAACTTACTTAAATCTAAATCTTTCTAGTAAGCTTTTGAAGTATTTGATAAAATTATAACAGAAATGAATTAGAATAAGGAAATTGTTTAAATTTACAAATGTATTGATTCATTTTTAAAAGGTCTTACACTATTAAAATTAAATTAAATTGATTTAGCAATGAAATAATCAGAGATATTAATAAATAAAAATCAAAATAGTGTTTATGGATATGTGTTAAAAGGTATAAATTAGTTTATCTAAAATATAGGAATTATTTTAAAAATACAATAAAAATCTGAAGAAGTTAATAAAATATGTAATTAGTTAAATTTAGCTTTTCCTGATAATAGATGGAATTATTTATTTTAAAGTTTCATATAATTCAATTATGATAGGCATTATTTTATGTTAATAGAATCAATTTGAAGAAGCTTATAACTATATAATAAAAATAAAGGATGTTGAATACATTAAAGATAACTTGCAATCTTTATAAGTAATATATTTACTTAAGATGAATAAAATTTCGGAGGCTTTTTAAATTTTGAGTGAAATGTAAAAGGAAGATAATTATAATGCTTTGTTATAGGATACATTTTTGATGATAAAAGAAAATGATAAAATTAGTATTGGGGCTTTGTAATATTAAAAGTTAATTGATATTAATCCAAAGGACTCAATGGCACTATAATTTTAAGGTTAAATATTAAATTTAAACTTAGGATATTGTTATTATTTTGATTTAAAATATGATCAAGCAATAGAATGTTTTGATCGAGCTATAGCATTAAATGCAAAATTGGCTTATTCCTACTTTTATAAAGGTAAAATATTATACAGGCAATAGAAGGTTAATCTTTATTTCGTAAGATTGAGTTTGATTAGGCGATAGAATATTATCAAAATGCTGGCAAGCTGTCTGAAGAATTTAAGATTTAATAGATAGAATTTCATAAAGGAAATTTATATTTTTTTTTATTTTAATTTGATAAAGCCTTAGAAGCTCATGAAAAAGCTTATACAATAGAGATTTCTTAAGTTATGAAAGCAATAATAAATTGGTTAAGAAATAAAAATGAAGAAGCAATTTAATAAGCTGAAAAATAGAAACAGAATTTTTAAGAAATATCATTTATGTTAAGTAAGTTTTAGAGTATAAATTTAGGCAGACTTAATAAAGAATAAAAAAATAATTATTATGCAAATTTTTATTTAAATGAATTTCATAAAACGACACCAGAAGGAACATATAATTTTAAGAAAAAAAGTTATTAAAATGGTTAAATGTTTATAAAATATATGGAAAAGAATTCTTAAATATTTGAAAAATAAAATGATAGTAAAATATTGAATGAAATAATATTAATAGGATAATATGAAATAATGAAATATGCTGCTTGGTTTTTAGATTAAAATGGATATGATATTTGTTTTTAATGTTTATAATGGAACTTTCTATAGTTCTTTTATTAAGCAATAAATATTGAATAGAATAGAAAGTTGAATTAAAAGTAATTATAGCATATGTCAAGATATCCAATAATTTGATATTTTATTAAATATAAATAAATTGATATAATAATGAATAAATTAGACAAAGAGAAAGTCTAGAGATTAGCAAAGAAAGCATTTGACAGTTTAGATGTAGAAGGAGAAGGAAACTTATCTTTATAAGAATGTATTAAGGCTTTTAAAGTATTAATGCCAGAGAAGTAAATTGATCCAGCATTATTTCCAAATTAATAGATAACATTTTAAGAGTTCCTGCGAATAATCAGCATTATAATTGATAACTACAATGTCTGTTTTTGAAAAAATTATAATCATTATTACCTTCTACTTATAATAGATGGTCTTATTTCTCTGTAATATACTTGTTGCTTTTGAACAGAGTTATCTTCGATACTTAAATAGGAATCGAAATAATGTTTTTCAAGTGTTGGATTTAATATTTATTTAGATTTTAGACTAGTTGAATGTCCATTATAATCAGTATACATAGTTAAGAAGGCATCTCCAAAGAATGGATGTTAAAGTGCTTAATAAGCTGTAATTCTTTCTTCAGGATCTTTAGCTAACATCGCCTTTAATAATTACTATTAATAAGATTTAAATATTACTATGCAGTTCTTAGAATAATTATGTTATTATACTATAGACCAATCTATTTAACACTTTTTATTATTAGCCAACACTTAATCTGATGTTTAACCTTAAAAACAACTGATTCCTTTAGATAATCTAGAAATATAAGATATATATATATATACAATTTAAAGAATACAACTCCAAGACTGAACACATCACAAAGAGATGTCCATGCTTTCTATTAATCTTTTCTCATATTGACAATCTCAGGAGCCATATAACCAGGAGTTCCACACCTATTATATTATAATTAATTCTTTATGCTTAATCCAAAATCAATTATTTTAACACTATTATAATGTTATTAAGATATCATTATATTTTATGGTTTAATATCTCTATGTATCACCTATTCTTAATGGATTATTGCTAATGCCATTAATAAGGCTTAAAGTATTGTTTTTATTTCTGATTCTTTAAGAACGTGTTAATTTTTTTTAAGTTAATCAATTAAAGTTGATAATGCTATTCCATCCAAATATTCTACTATTATTCCATAATGATATTCTTCAACACGATATACTTCATAAATTTTCAAAATTTAATCATGATTAAAAGATCGTAGAATTCCAATCTCGTTTTCCACTAATTACTATTATTATACATTTATTTTCATTACCATGTTTTCTTTATCATTCTTTTATTTACTTGATACATATTTCATAGCAAATACTTTTTTATCATGTTATCTAAAAATCTTATAAACAGAAGAAAAGGACCCTTTTCCTATCAATTCATCTATTTTATAGTGATCATCTAAAGAATGGAACCCTATTAAACAACTTATTTCTTGTCTAAATTTTTGTAATTATTCTGACGTTGCTTCAAAGAACTTCACATTCTTTCTAAATTATTCTTCTTTTTCAAAACTTACTTATATTTTATACCAAAGGCACGATTTTAACCATGTTCCTACTTCCAATAAACTATATTTTTCAAATTCAGTTCTAATTTATACTTAGGATTTGGATCATTAATATGCTAAGATTATCGCTAATTTTATACATCTCCTATTGTTATTAAATTGGGTAAAGCATGAACATAATAAACTTTATCTTGAAATAAGTGACGACGAACGCATTTGAATGAGTATCTTACAGTCCCATAATTTATTGAAGGTTGGCTTTAAATTGTTTCACCTATCGATTAGAGCATATTTATATATTAATAGATTCTATTTGTTATACTAAATAAATTATTTCAAGTAGTTAGCATCAAATCTAAATAATTGCCATGATTTTCTATCTTATGTCTAAAATAACTGTTGTTTTATGTCAGTTTTTACATGAATATAATTGAACGAAATTTATTATCAATTAAAGTTTATCAGTAGAGTTTTTAGAAGAGGCTGAGATGAGATAATAAAAATAATTTATTCTAAAATAATTGTATTAGCAACAAATTAAAAAAATTATTTGAGGATTTCAATAGATATTTCAGTTCATATTAAAGAAAATATTATATTTATAGATTTAAATATAAGTATATTAAAATTATACATTAACTAATCAGAATATTATACACTCTCCACAACATGCTCTATTTTTTGGTTGTTCTTGAATTTCTTTTTTTTCATAATGTGATTTATTTGAACTCTCTCTTAACACAACAGAAGTTACAATAGATTTTTCATCTTCTTCCATAATCGTAGTTTCCATTTAACTCAGTAATTACTATACTTTTTATTCTTAACCATTAATTAATTCATCCAATTCATTTTAGAGTCTTTATTTTTCCTCGACCAATGATTACACTAAGAGCTCTTCATTTTTTGCAGTTTTTTCTTTTAACAATTATTTCTATTCTTATTTTTTTTATTTTAAAAGCATCTTCTCATCAAGTTCTTATTACTTTTATTTTTCTTATTTCATTCTTCTTTTAATAAATTATTAATTTTGCTTATTAATTTATTCTTGTTCTTTGATTTCTAAATTAATGTCTTGTAGTAGTAATTACTTATCCTTGATCAAATTATTTAATTAGTTTAAGACTACTTAATCTTTGTTTGTTTGAGTCATGCAATTAGAAATGATATCTTCTAATTCATCTATTTTCTAGAATATATAATAATAATATACTTAATTCATAGTGAATATTTATTCCTCTTATTTAAATGTTTCTTAATCTATTTCTTCTAATTGAGTTAAACATTTTTCATTCATTTCTTAGATTACATCATCAATGTTCTTTTCATCAAAGTCCAAGACATGTTGATAGATTTCATTCTTATTGTCATCTTACATTTTAACGACAATATTTTCAGTAATTTCATTTTCAGCTTCGATTCTATTTTAGAGTTCTAGAACTAAAGACAGTGCTCCGTACAACTATTCTTGATAATAAGGTATAGCATCTAAAGACAATTAATCAACAACAGTTTAATCCATTTTTAATAATAAATTTTTATAAATATAACGAATATTTAGCGGGTAATTTTTAATCATAATTTCTATTTAGGTATAAANAATAATTGCCATGATTTTCTATCTTATGTCTAAAATAACTGTTGTTTTATGTCAGTTTTTACATGAATATAATTGAACGAAATTTATTATCAATTAAAGTTTATCAGTAGAGTTTTTAGAAGAGGCTGAGATGAGATAATAAAAATAATTTATTCTAAAATAATTGTATTAGCAACAAATTAAAAAAATTATTTGAGGATTTCAATAGATATTTCAGTTCATATTAAAGAAAATATTATATTTATAGATTTAAATATAAGTATATTAAAATTATACATTAACTAATCAGAATATTATACACTCTCCACAACATGCTCTATTTTTTGGTTGTTCTTGAATTTCTTTTTTTTCATAATGTGATTTATTTGAACTCTCTCTTAACACAACAGAAGTTACAATAGATTTTTCATCTTCTTCCATAATCGTAGTTTCCATTTAACTCAGTAATTACTATACTTTTTATTCTTAACCATTAATTAATTCATCCAATTCATTTTAGAGTCTTTATTTTTCCTCGACCAATGATTACACTAAGAGCTCTTCATTTTTTGCAGTTTTTTCTTTTAACAATTATTTCTATTCTTATTTTTTTTATTTTAAAAGCATCTTCTCATCAAGTTCTTATTACTTTTATTTTTCTTATTTCATTCTTCTTTTAATAAATTATTAATTTTGCTTATTAATTTATTCTTGTTCTTTGATTTCTAAATTAATGTCTTGTAGTAGTAATTACTTATCCTTGATCAAATTATTTAATTAGTTTAAGACTACTTAATCTTTGTTTGTTTGAGTCATGCAATTAGAAATGATATCTTCTAATTCATCTATTTTCTAGAATATATAATAATAATATACTTAATTCATAGTGAATATTTATTCCTCTTATTTAAATGTTTCTTAATCTATTTCTTCTAATTGAGTTAAACATTTTTCATTCATTTCTTAGATTACATCATCAATGTTCTTTTCATCAAAGTCCAAGACATGTTGATAGATTTCATTCTTATTGTCATCTTACATTTTAACGACAATATTTTCAGTAATTTCATTTTCAGCTTCGATTCTATTTTAGAGTTCTAGAACTAAAGACAGTGCTCCGTACAACTATTCTTGATAATAAGGTATAGCATCTAAAGACAATTAATCAACAACAGTTTAATCCATTTTTAATAATAAATTTTTATAAATATAACGAATATTTAGCGGGTAATTTTTAATCATAATTTCTATTTAGGTATAAATTCAAAAGGCGTAGGTTTAGCTTATTTAACTTATTATGATTTAATTAAAGGAGTTTTAACATTGGCCAATTATTAAAAAACTTCTTAGCTAACTTAGAAGCTAAAGGGTAAATTTAATGGTTATTTTTGTTTATCTTCTTCTTCTTTGATTTTGAGATTGAGTAAATCTAATTTTGTTAAATATTTAGATTTAACTTATTGTATTTCTTGATTCATTTATTATTCAATTTAATTTTTCAGTTATTTTCTTTCTTCTAAATTCATATTGATAATTAAAGCTTCTAAACTAATTTCTTTCGAATGTTCAATTCTAATTAGGAAATGATGATTCATTTCTTAATCTAATTTATTCCATTTTAAAAAGTCAGGTTCTTCTTTAGTCTGAATGATTTAATCTTTAATAAGAAGAGTTCCATAATCATGATCTATTTTTTCACAATTAGAGATAATAGTTTAATGGAATTTAATCCTTAATAGCTTGTTGTAATTGATTTGAATAGAATTCAACTAAATTAAATAATTTTTTGAGATGTTATTTTCCTTATTAAATAAAAGTATATTATAATAATTAAGATGCAGTAGGTCTTTCATTAGCTTCAACTCTTAAACAAGCGTTAACAAATAAATTAACTTCTTTAGACCATAATTCAGGTTTAGTAAGTCCAGTAGGTGGATTATTTTTAATAGCAAACATAGCTCTAACAGGATGTATATGAGAATATGGTGGATTTCCTTCAGCTAATTCAATAGCAGCAACACCTAAAGACCATTTATCAGTTATCTAGATTTACTTATCACTTCAGTACTCATCCAAAATGGAGTTCCTATAAATGTACCCTAAAATATATATACATTATATATTTATATTACTTTATCTGTACATGAATAAGTTAATTATGCTGCAACTCAAAATCTGTTAATTTCACTTATCCTTTATGATCAAGTAAATTATTCCCTGCTTTTATGTCTCAATGTATTTTCTTATTCTAATGGAGATATTCAATTCCTAATAAAGTTGAATATAAAATTGCACTAATCTCTTCTTAACTTAATCTTCTCTCCATTACTTCCATCAATCCTAATATTGAACCTGCAGCACAATATTCCATTATTAACCATAAATTATTATCTTTATAATAAGATTTCAAAAAAGACTCTATGTTAGTATGCTAACCATCCTTGTTAGACAAATCTTACTTTCAAAATCTTTATTTCCTATACTAAAATTCTCAACTTCATCAACCATTGCTATTATTTTTATTGCCACTATCTAACCATTCTCCTTATTTCTACCTTTATACACATTTGCATATGCACCTTCTCCTATTATTTCTAAAAATTCAAATTCCTCTTCTGGATTATTATTCCAATACATATTCACTTTTTAATCAAATAGAGCAATTACTTTATTTCCAATTTTCAGATTATTCTTCATTCTTCAATATTTCTCTAATCTTTTACTCTTCTTATTACAAATTTTCAATCAACTTTTCAGATTTTGAGTCCAAAAGAAAATTATAACAATTATTAAATGAATATATTTATTTACAATTTACTTAAAATTTATTCATTAATTTATAAATTAAGAATTTGCATCTTCTTATCTTAGTTTAAATTTAAATCTTCAGTAAATCTCTCTTTTTTTCTTATTTAAATAGATTTATAAATCTTAAATTGATCATGTTACCCATTCTTATTAAAATCATTTTTCTAAATAATCTGAAAGCAATTTTAAAATTTAAATAAATCTCAAATTTCAAATAGAAATATTATTTCAATTATCTCTCATCATTTTATAAAATAAATCTTTATATTTAATATAAAAATAGCAAAGTATTAGTTAACATCTTAAATTAATTGCAATAACTATTTTTGCAACTCCATCTATCTCAATCATGATCATAGAAAACATAATTTTTATAATGAATTAATCTAATAATCAATTTTTGTATTAATTTTTTCAATAATTAACTATTTTATCTTCTACTTAACAATGAGTTATCCTTTTAAGGTATTAGATTTACAATTTAAATTCTCATATACATTGGATATAAAAAGCATCATCAAAAATGTAATAATCCCTCTGGTTAACATAATAATTTTCTATTCTACTATAATAGATAAAAGAGATTTACAAATGCTTTAACAAAAATTCATCATTTAAAAAAAATTATATTTTTAGTTGAAAATAGTTATTCAAAGGCTTAGAATTTTAGAAATAGAAAATTATTACTGAATTTCTTATTTTCTAAAATTTTAATATTGATTAACAATTATATGTTAGGAGAATTATTTAAGTTTAAGACAGATTTTAAAACTTAAATGCTGTAAATGATAATAAATTCAACTAAAATTAATAAATTAAAATAAATTTGCAATTAATATATTAAATTATGCCAAAAAAACAAAAATTAATTTCTTTTGATAATTGAGATTGGAAATATGAAAAGTCAAAATAAAAAGGTTTTTGATTAATTGTGAGAGGATATAGTATATGATGAAATTCATTTTGAGAGAAATTTATAATTTTTTAAGATTTTATGATAAGATTTGGAATCAATCCACTAAAAAGAGGGGACTATTTGATCTAATTATCTTTTGAGTTACATTCTTTCTTAATAATCTATTTACAGAAGGATTTAATACTATTCCTTCAGCAGTACTAACATTAGTATCTAAAATAATTTTTTAACTTTTTTATTTTCTTTCCTTCCAATATTGTTATTCTTTTATCTAAGGATCAGTTTTAGTTTTAACCCCCAAATTGTTCAAATATTTAACAATCTCTACCTCGGTTTAATATTCTTTTTAGTCTATATGGTATTCAATTGAGTCATTCAAATCAGTTGTTGACATTAGGCTAATTTAAGTTGAATTTGAATTTAGTAGAGCTAACACAGGATTTGAATAAATAAAGGTTTGCTTCATTGAATCTCTAGCAACTATTTTAATTTAATATATTATTCATATATTTCTAATTATGTAAATATGAATGCCTATTATTTACAAATATTAAATGGAACAAGTTAAGACTTTTAGACAAAAGTTACAAAAATTTTTAATTCTAAAGATGCAGTTTAAGCTTCATTTTTATTAATACAAATGATGAGATGAAAAACTAAAATATTCAAAATTCTTTAATTGTAAAACTATCGGTTATCAAATCATTACTAATTTTCGTTGGCATGTTTATAGGAATTCTTTAAAAAAAAGAAATATTAAAATCAAATTAACAGTTGAGTTATTTAGAATATAAATTTGATTTATATAAACTAATTTTTATAATTGATAAATATTATAGATCTCAAGTCAAATTCAAATAGATATATTATGGTTTTCGTATTAATTTAATTTATTATGAATTATTCCATGTTCGTGAACTGATTTAATAAAAATATTTGAATTTATATAAATTCAGTAAATTTACTTATTGAAAGTGAATAATTATATATATTATTCTTTATTTAACTGATTAAACATTAGTTTAATTTTCATAATTTATATATCCTGACTAATACATTTTAAAAACTTCAAAAAAAAATTAAACTTCAATTAAATCATTTTCAGAACCAATATTTCTTAAGAATGATTAAAAAAATAAATACTAAATATATTTATTTTTTACATTACTGATAACAATAAATAATAATAAATTTACCAACTGGTTTAGAATTTTAAATAAAATAGTTGAAATTTAAACTTTAAAAAGCTCTTTTATTTTTTTTACTCATTTGTTATAATAAATGATATTCAGATATTAAATCTTATTTTAATAACATTCTCTTTAAATTGATATTAATAACTTAAATATTTTCGGCTATTAAACTTTAAATAATATATGCGATATTATAATAGCAAAGAAAAATATAAATATACAAAATTAATCTAATACTTGTGCTTTTAAGCAAAAATTTGTAGTAAATACTATATTTACTTAGCCTATTTAATAAATCCTCCTTTATAATAAATTTAAAGACTTCATATTCGATTTAAAAATATTATTATTTTTTGGTTTAAAATCATTGCTTGACCTTTTTTTAAATCGATAATTAATCAGAAAAGTTTAATAAAATCGAGTTTAGATTATAATGTAATGGATTTTATGAAAATTTATATATATTTTTTTTAATTTCTATTATAATGTAAGGAATTGAAAATTTGGAGCTTGATCAAATTATATGTAAAAGAAACTAATTTGGAAAATAGAGATACTAAGTTGTTGCAGAATCCCTTTTTTTTGAGAAATATAATATAAGTAATTAAATTAGATATTTAATTTAGTCTAAATAGCATCTAAATATATTGAAGAATAATTGGAAAGAAAAAGAAAATCACAAGTTGAAAAAAATGATCATTTAATGATATTTGCAGAGAGCAAGCTTAAGTTTCAGATTGCTATAAATCAAACCTATAATATAGACACAAATAAAATAGATATTTATAAATAAAAAAACAAATTTGAATTTGTGTCCACACACTTGAAATCTATCATGATAGAACATTTATAAATTTAAAATTAACAATCTTAAACTGTATTATTATAGTATGATATTTAAGGATAAAAAAAATACACTAATAATTGAATTAGAAAATAATGATATCGAAAAATATAAAACACAATTATCATAATTTAATGAATAATCATTGTTGTCCCTATTAGAAAGTAAATCCATCGAAGATAGAAATTTTTGGCAAAATTAAGAATCTTTAAGACACCTTTATTCGAAAGATTTTGAAAATAAAATTTAATAATTACAGAATCATTAAACATTAGTTATTATTACAAATAAAAAATAATAATTGAAAGATGTTAAAAATCATTTGGAGCAAAACTATATAATTAAGTAATATGAATAAAAAGAATATCTTTTCCAAGATATTTAAAATACTTAAAGTCAAACTTATGTTCCATTAATAATATTTAATTAATTGTTTAGTGAATAAATAATCAACCCTATATTGAGTTTATCAAGACTGAATATCTAATCTAATTATTTAGATATATCAAAGACTTTAGAACAAGTTTATGGTTAAAAAGACGATACATTTAATATTTTTATTAAATTACTACAAACTTTTGATAATTCAAAATAAATAATTAGATGGATTAAAGTAGAATATTAACTTATATCTAGTTGTTAGAATAGTATTTTGAGAATCCTAATGATGGTAATTTAATAAAATCATAAATGATTTTTAACGAGAATTAATAAATTGAATCTATTAAAAATGAACTATTGTTAAATTATAACTAATTGGATAAAAGATTTAAAGATGAGTTTGAAAATATTGAGAAAGTAGAACAAGTAGAACAATTCTTTAATTAGCAATAACAAAATTTTAAACCATCAGAAAACAATCAATAAATAGTTGCTAATTTTAGTGTTATTTTGTATGAAATAAAAAATAAATACTTAACTTTTCTTTAGTTATGTAAAATAGGGTCAGAAGCCTTTTTTGCTTAGGCTAACCTTGATATTGATCCTTCAAAAAATGAAAAGAATAATTCTGAAATTGGTTAATATACTTTATTATTAAAAGAAGAAGGATAAAAACTTTACGAGTATGATTTCAAATTTAGATTTTAGGTATAATTTTAGATTGAAGGAAGAAAATGAATAGTTGCTGAGAATTTAGGATAAGAAACTTCGAGAATTAATTATTAGGTAAATTAGTTTTTATTAATGTAGTGTCTTGATGAGAGTCCTAGCTATAAAGTTGAAAAAAACAGTTCTTAATCCAAATACACGAACGAATATCGGTAAAAACATATAACTTATTTGATATATCAAGAATTTTAAGCAAAAAATTATTATTATTATTTTATACAATATTTTTTAATTAATATTTCTTCTTAAGAATATTATATAGTTTTTAAAAAAATTTAAAAGAATTTAATATTTTGTTCATTTTAATATTTCCTTCATTAATTTATAAATAATTTTAAAGTCGATTGTTTAATGGATAAAAATGAAGGAGAACCTGAAATAAGTAAATGAATGGAGTATATGTAGAAAAAATGGTTTGTGTTTAACCAGGAGCCAATTAAATACGATTACCATAAAAAGTAGATATTAGTGTGGTAATTTAATCATTAAAGTTAAGATTGATCACGAAACCCCAAAAAAATATTTCAAATTAAAAACTCTTTAAAATTTATTAATGTGGCTATTTTGTAAGAATCAAGTAAATCCACTTTGGTTAACTGTGACTGTAAGTATTGCAAAAAAATAAAATAGAATAAACATTTAATAAGATGTGGTGTAGTAATGAATTTGAATTTTGGATTAGACTTATAATAATCTTAATTTTTATCATAATTTAATCAAAAAGATAAGATTGTATAATTTAAAGAATTAGATTAAGGGAAAGGAAATTTTTGGCAATCATTATTCTATACAAGATATCATGAAGATCCAGTATTTTAAACATAAAAATAATAAAAACTAAATTAATAAGGTTTGTAATAAGAGGAATCAATATATAATTAATATAAGAATTTTATATTAAATAGAGAATAATTAAAGAATAATTTTTATCCGATTGATGAAAAAATATATCATGATTATTTGAAAATAGATGGAGAAGTGTAGATAAATAGAATGAATATATTTGCAATTGATTGTGAAATGGTTTAGACAGAAAATAAATTAGAACTGGCAAGAGTTTCAATAGTAGATTATAATTATTAAGTTGTACTTGATATATTAGTAAAACCATAAACTAAGATTCTAGATTATAATACAAGGTAATTTAAATGAAATAATTAATACAATAGATATAGTGGTATAACTGAAGATATGTTGAGTAATGTGACAGTAACATTGTCAGAAGCATAAAAAATTGTGAAATCAATATTAGATAAAGATTCGATTTTGATAGGACATTCTTTAGAAAATGATTTGAATGCATTGTAAATTATGCATTATAAATGTGTGGATACAAGTGTACTTTACATGACAGAAAGTAACAGAAAATTATCACTTAAAAATTTAGCGTATAAATATTTAAATTTAAGTATTTAAAAAGTAAAAAAATTTTGTTGAAAATATTTATAGGATACACATGATTCAAATGAGGATGCTAAAATTGCATTGTCTCTTGCTAAACTTAGAATAGAAATTTTGGATCATTTTTCTAGTGCTTTATTTACATAATAAAATTAAGCTGTTCCAGATGTCTTAATATAACTTAAAAAGTTAGGTGGTATACATTTAGTGGAATCTAAATAAGAAGTAGAATTCTTATTAAAATTTGATGTTGGTTTTGAAGATGTAGAGTAAATTAATGATGAAAAAAGTATAAGAACCTATAAATAACATAGAAATGTTAAGAATGTCTGAATTGCTTAAATAAAGAAATGCAAATGCTGTCAATCCAAAATTAATTTTTGCATAAATATACAATAATTTTGAGCAATTTGAATCTTATTTTTAGAATATGTATAATTAGGCACCTTCATAAACAAGTAATTTTTTACATTAATTTTTAAGTATTTATACTGTCAATTGGAGGAGAATAACAATAATTTTTGTTAATTACAAAATGATAATGTTTATTTTTCATCTATATTTATTTATATATATAGGGTTCATAATATATCTCATTTGAATTTCTTTTATCTTCTCAAAATCTAATTTTTTCTTTACTTCATATTTTTCATTTATAAGTTATCTCATAAAATCAGTTTGAAATTTCAAATTGATTAATTCATAAAAGATTAAGTGATTCACAATATAATTTTGAGTTTATAAAGAAGTCCAGTAATTAGAAATAATTAAAAATAAAATTAAATAAGGTTAGATGGAAGAACTTTAACTAAGTTTAGAATCAATTGACTCAAACAAGAAATAAAATGATGCTTAAACACCAAGTACAAAAGAAGATAAAAGAAAAAAGGGGTTAATTAAACAATACGATTATAATAGTAAATATTGAATAATATAAATAGGCCAATTAGACCAATATAATGTGAAACTATGTGGAGTTGTATTTGATGCTATAGGAGCACCAGATTTTTTTATTTAAAATGATGTTTTGAATAACCAATTCGACATCTCTGAATGATTAGTTAATTTTTTATAGATATCATTAAATTCATCTTTTCTACAATAAAATGTAATTGAGAAGAATTCTTTTGCTTCTTAGAATCTCCTCACAAGAGAAAAGAAAAGAAAATTCTAAATTCTTCATCTTTTAAATCGATTATTCCTATTTAGGATGATGTCATTTTAAATTTCAAAATAAACACAATTTTTTTTAATTTCTGTAGAACACACCCTTAGAAAATCTAAAAAGAATAATAATGAGCGATAAAAATAACTTAAATTAATTTTACATAGAGTAAAATAAAAAGAATTTGACATATCATTAATACATTATTTAGTATATTGTGAAAAAGATTGTGTTAATTTATTTTTGGAAGGTTAAGATTAAATAATGAGACAAAAAGAATGATTTCTTTTTTAATTTATATTTAGTTTTCTCTTTGTATGATAAAATCTTGTTTATAAGTAAGAGAGAACTGGTTATAAAGAAAATAATTAAAAGAGAAATTGAGTATTTATAATAATAATAATATATTTAAAATGGCAGAGACAAAAGAGGAAATTAAAGCTTAACCAAAAGTATATGCTTATGCAGATTTAATTGAATTTGAAAATAAATAAGCATTTAGTTCAATAGGAAAGATGCCATTATCAACAAAATAGACATTGCCTAGTTTTAGTTTTGGGTCAGCTGAACGTGCAAATTAAGCTAAGTTGTACCATAATAAGGAACTTGCACGAATAGATTTTGCAGGTAAGAGATTGATGTATAATATATGAAAGGTAAGGTGAGTCCTGGTCCTGTATATAATGTAAGAGGAGGAGATAAATTTTATTATAGAGAAGATGCAAATACGAAATTTGGGACTGATGCTAGAAATACTTTGAATACAGGAGCTAAGTTTGATTATTATTAGAGAAAGGATGTAGATGTAAGAAAATATGAGAATATGTATAGTTTGAACCATAGGAGGCAGATTTGATAAGAAAACCAAAATATGCAAATGTTAAGATTGGATTAGAATCTAGAGTATGAATTGAGATGAATGTAGTTTCCTCCTGAAAAAAGATTAAAAGGAACACCTGGTCCATAATATGATCCAGCAATAAAACCAGAAGTGGCAACTCCTGCTTAATATTCATTTGGATATAGGAGGGATATTCCAGGAGCATCAGCATTAGCTCCAACATGTTCTACTCCAGTTATAGTAGGACCAGGTGCATATTTATAGAAAGCACCTGCAAATACTAGTAATTTATAAGATGTTCCTCATTGGACATTACCTAAAGGACCAAAGATTGGAAAGATTTTTGAAGGATGGGATAAAAATTAAACATATGATACAAAATAGTAATTTTTATAAGATAAAAAGAGTTGCAGTAGGTGTATAAGTAAATTCTAAGAAAAAATCATATCCATCATTTAGTGTAGGTAAATCAACAAGAGATGCAAAGATTGGACATTTTAAATAATTAATGGTAAAGGTTCCATCTAAGGTTCATATTGTTCATCCAAAAATATGATTTATAAAAGAATATTTATGAAGAATAGATATAAAATATATATATATAAATTAATAAATAAAAATAATGCAAAAATATTTAGGTGCCATCTACTATTAATTCAGATATCTGATGGGACGTGCTTTTAAAGAGACTGGGTTGTGTAAGTGAGCATATATTTAAACTGTTTAGATTTTGATTAATATGGATCTCGTTTATCAAATGATATAGCTTGGTTGGAACCATTATCAAGACATAGAAAAATTATGCCATTATTTGGATTCTATAAACCTACAATAAGTGAATCAGCCACTATTCAAGATAATGCAAGTTTAATTGGTCAAGTAAATCTTGGAGATAATGTTCATATTGGATATGGAGCAATTCTTAGAGCAGATGATCAAGCTATAAGAATAGGTTCAAATAGTATAATTGGAGACAATACAGCCATTCAATGTTCTAGAACTAGATTACCTATTAATGTTTTAGCAAGTGTAACTATTGGTATCACAATCTTCATTTATTTATTTAGGTTAAAATGTTACCATAGGAGATAGTTGTATTATCAATAATTCAATTATTGATGATAATGTTACTATTGGATCTAGAACACTTATATTAGATGGTGCTCAAATTGAAAGGGGTTCATAAATTGCTGATGATAGTGTTATACCACCAGGTAGATTGATTCCTTCAGGATAATTATGGGCAGGAAATCCAGTATAATTTGTTAGAAATTTGAATGAAAAGTAGATCAATTGAAATCATCATATAATAAAAATATAATATCAGTATAAATCAAATATTGTCTTCATATAAAATTCAACATGCTTTTTATATGTTTGGACATTTTCAAAATGACAGAGTAAATCTAATAATTATGATGGTTAACTTTTTCTCATCTTACTTGCTAGTCTTGATATTAATTATCTTTCAATCTTATGTTTCTACTTTGCTGCATATATTAATTCACCAACATTAAATTATATTATGCTTGATTCATAACCTTAAAAATTAAATCCATAATCCTCTTCCTTAAACTATTCTAATTATTTATATGTCACATCTATAAAACCCAATATCAATTCAGGAATGCCTCTTATCATTCCTCTAGCTATTAGATAATCCCAACATCTAATACAATCATCTATCTTAAATACATATATAAATAATGATAAAATCATCTTACTAATCCAAAGTGAATCATTCACATTTCTTAAATTTAATTTTGGAAACTTCTTACGAATTAAATAATGTATCAATTTTGTAAAGAAGAAATGTAACGGCATTTAATGACAAAAATTAAAGCAAAGTAAATGTTTTTCATTTGTTAACATTTACATAAAACATTAAAATGTCTTATGTTCATCACAACCAGATACAATTAATGTTAAAGCACATACAAAATTCATTCCTTAACAATAACCCACTCCTGGTAATGCATTAGATATAGCACATAAAATTCTCTTAAGTTATTCTTGACCACAACTCTCATGTTTAAATAAAGCATGATTAACCAATGTTCTATCAATATCTTTAAGAATGTTTTTAACATCATTAGGCATATATTCCAAATACTTTTCGTATGATAATTTACTTTACCCATTAGTTAATAACGCTTACCAAGTAGCCCATCTATATTATTTTGGAGGTCCTAAAAGTACTAGTTCTTCAAATTCAGGTTTTTCATATAATAGATTGATTGTTGTCTCAATATCATCAGTTTGATTTGTACTGGCAATTGCCTAAGTCCATCTTTAAGCTGAATGTTCATTTCGATAATAAGGTATTGCTGGTCCGCATTGAACCATCTTAAAAAAATTTGTATTTTCTTTATCAATCAATGTTTAAACACAAGAACCTGATTTTAAATCTTCTCTTTTCCATTTTGTATTTGGAGATCCAGAACGATGGACATTGTTTTGGATATCTCCTAAGCAGACATTATTGTTTCCCATTTACTAGATAAATAAAATTAATGATAAAAATTAAAAAGTATTAGTTAAATATCGATAAAGAATTCTCATGACGAATGAATTTAAATATATATGAATAATTAAAATATTAATATTATTATATCATTTATTCATTTTTGCATCATAACCAGTTCCTGGAGCCAAAATCTTGATTCTTGGTATACGAGGAAGTGAATGTAAATAATTTTTCCAATCTTACCTATAATTATGGGTATAGTAGAATGGAGTAGAAGCTTTCTATTATTAATTTGATTAAATGCGGCCACCCATAAATCCTGCAGAGTTTACTCTTTGAAGAGGTGTTTAGTTAATTGTATCAATTGATTTAAATGGCTACTTTGTAATTCCAGAAGGAGCCCGTACAATAGCAAGAGTTTACTGTTTTTGCATAAATTATTTATTAAATACAAAATAAAGTATACTTGTCACTTATTATAAATTATATTGATTTCTCATCAAACATATTTCAAGAATATAATTACTTTTAGATTGTTCTCTTAAATGAATGATGCTAATAAACCTGTTAAATAAATTGATATTTAATTATGATTATAATTAGAGCTTTTAGAAATGCCTTTTACAGAGCTACATTTTCAACTTCTACAACTACATCATCATTCCCTTAACTTTACAGACAAAAATAGTAACTCTTAGAAATAGCAGAATCATGTAAAATTATCAATCAATTACCTCATGAACTCATAGAACAAAGTTGTAATATAATTATCAACAATTTCTTTCCTCTTCATGAAAATTACAAAATAATTATTCCAAAATTAGAAGAAACCCTCAAAAACTTATAATTGACTAAAGGCACTATATTCTAGGATCAGGTTGAATAAATCACCGCAGAACAGATTTATGAAATGATAATTTTGATCGTTGATTTTGCAGATAAATTAAACATTGGTTTTTTAACAGGCGACATTCACCCACTATCTTTTAATATAATTTAAAGAGAAATTGAAATTACTTAAGATTTTGATCTGTTAGTTGAGAATCTTAAAAAGTCTTTATTCAACATCGGAAAATAGTACAAATTACCTCTAAATGGTATCAATATCCAGACAGTGAAAACCATCGAAACTTATTTGAAAGACAATTAGTAATTGAATAAGTGTCGAATGAATTGGCACTTGACAAATTCTAATAAGTTTTATAGAGAATGTCAAAGGCATAACATTTGTTTGCTGCTTAAAAATACATAGTTGAATGGTTCCCTAAGTTATGTGCTTTAGTTTAATAGGAGTAAATTCAATGTTTAAGTGAACCAAATAAGGAATAATAAGGGTATTATTAATATATTACAGCAATTCAGAGTGAGAAATTGGCAATAATAGCTTTATCAGAATTGATGAAGGAATTTATAGAAGCAGCTGTGTTATTTCATGAAGAGAAGACTACATTAAATTGTTATTAGATAAGAGTAACTCGTTTGGCAAATAGAATAGGAGAGTAGATAAAGAAATAGCATTTGTATGAAGAGGAATAGAAGAATTTGAGAAGGAAAAGTAAGGAAGATATTTAGAAAATTATAGATGAAGGGACAGTAGCATAAGATTAATCTGAGTAGGAGATATAAAATTAGAAGGAATTGTTTTATAAGTAAGCAGTAGTAAAGGCAGGTAAATTATTAAAGAATTAGGAGGAGAGATTGAGAGAGAGAATAAAAAATAATAGAATATATTTGGCAAAGTATGGTTAGATAATGCCAAAAGATATAGCATCTTAGATAGGTATGGTATTAGTGTAATTTTTGGTTGATTCAATTAAATTTAGAAATGAGAATAATTTTTGGGTACCAGTATTGGTATAAGGATATAAGAAGGTAAAGTAAGATATTGAAGTATAATGTAAATTAATTATTTTTACATCATTTATCAGCAGGTATGCATAAGGATAATTCATATTTTATGCATTTGGATAGAGCATTGCCAATGATATATCCACCAGCAAAATGGATGGATACATAAATAGGTGGTTATTATTTGAAACCAACTAATTTAATAAGAATATAGGATTAATCATTATAAGAAGATGCAGCAAAGAGAACTAATCTTTAAAGTTTATATGATATTGTAGATAATATTAGTAAAGTAGCTTGGAGAGTAAATAATAAGGTTTTGAATATAATAATGTAAGTATGGGAATAAGGTGGAGGGATAGCAGAGATTCCAAAAAGATAACATGATAAGACATATGTTTTTGAGCATTAAATAAGGGAATGTAAGAATTATGAAGAGAAATATTAATTATTAAAAAAGATTTAGTCTTAAAGAGATTTATATTCATTATAATGTGATTTTACTTTAAAGTTGGGTGTAGCAGTGGCATTTAATGGATGTTCAAAGATATATTTTCCACATAATATGGATTTTAGAGGTAGATTATATCCAATACCTCCTCATTTAAATCATATGGGTCCAGATATAGGAAGAGGATTATTAGAATTTTCTGAAGGTAAGAAATTAGGTAAGAGTGGTTTAAGATGGTTAAAAATACATTTAGCAAATAAAATGGGTAAAGATAAATTATCAATGTCTGATAGAGAAGCTTATGTGGATTAGAATATAGATTAAATACTAAAATGTGCAGAAGATCCTATAAAACATTAAGATTGGGCTTAATTGGAAGATGCTTGGTAAAGTTTAGCAGCAATGTTTGATTATGTAGGAGCAATAAAATCTAATAATGCAGAAGAATATATATCTCATTTACATGTTCATTAAGATGGATCATGTAATGGTCTATAACATTATGCAGCATTAGGAAGAGATGTTGAAGGTGCTACTTAGGTAAATCTAGCAAATACATCTAAGCCTGGAGATGTATATACACATGTAGCTGGAATGGTTGAAAGAAAAGTAGATAATGATGCTTAAGATACTTCTAGTAAAGATCATATAATTGCTCTCAAATTATGAAATTAAATAAAAAGAAAGATTGTTAAATAGACAGTTATGACATCTGTTTATGGTGTTACTTTTATTGGAGCAAGAGAATAAATACATAGATAATTAAAGGATAAAGGTATTATTGGAGATGATGATCACTTATGATATTAAGCATCTATCTATCTAGCTAGAATTACATTAGATGCTATCAAAGATCTTTTTGAAGGTGCACATAAAATTAAATAATGGCTTATCAAATGTGCCACAATTATATCTAATGAAAATTAACCAGTAAGCTGGATTACTCCTCTTGGTCTACCTGTTATACAACCATATCGTACACTAAACAAATATGATGAAGTTAAAACTTTAATTAGTAATGTTTCCATTGAACCAGATTCTGCTTATGTAATTTATTATTAAATATCATCTAGTTACCTATCAATAAAGTTAAATAAAGATCTGCATTTCCACCTAATTTCATTCATTCTTTAGATTCTACACATCTTATGTACTCTTCTATTGAATGTCTCAAATAGTAACAAATATCATTTATTAATTCTAGAAATATTACATTTGCAGCTGTTCATGATAGATATTGGACACATGCATGTCATGTAGATAAATTAAATGAATTGCTCAGAGGACAATTTGTTAAATTACATTCTCAACCACTCTTAGAAAATTTACGAGATTCCTTCTAAAGAAGGTTTCCTCATCTACAATTTCCTCCTATAATAGAAAGAGGATAATTTGATTTAGAAAAAGTCAAGTAAAGTGTGTACTTCTTTGCTTGATATATATTATCTATATATATATATATGTTTCATTATCTAAATTGTGTTATAAATCAATTCATTTATTTATATTTACAATTGAGACATATATTATTATTATATTTATAAAATTACGATGGACAGACGACATGAGAAAAAGAAGAGTGATAGCAGTAATACTTTAAGAATCAAAAAGAGAGAAAGTGAAGAAATAGAAGTTCATAATTAGAATTCGGATCGGTTTAATTCTAATCATTCATAATTCAAGCACTCACTTAATATATCTGATAAAAGTAGTTTTCTCGGTCTCTAGAATCCGTTATTATCATAGGATAGTATCTCTGACCGAGCAAATTGTAGTAAAAGATATTCTTAAGATGATTTTCAAAATTAAATAGACTATGAATAACCCATTCCTTTAATTCATCAAATTGAAAATGAAATTAGATAACGTTGTAGAGCAGACCTAATTAAATAAACAAAGTGTTATGGTGATATAAGTGAACACACTATCCTCAATCTTAAAACAACAATTGAAATAGACGTTGATAATGATATTTTACGTAAATATAACAAACTTTGCATTCGAGACTACAAAAGGGATCCTTACTATATTAAATTAGTGGATTTACATGGATATCAAAGAATAAAACATGAACTGCAAGTAGTGTTATTATCTTACCTATATTTAGAATTATAATGATCCATATGCTTTGTTGAACTTACGTAAAATCATCGTTTACATCTCATTTGTAATTCCTATAATTACAAAAACAATAGTTAATTCTACTGCGTTTCAATTATTAATGACAATATTGATTCTTTTTAATATTACACTTTATACAATAGTGAAAACAGAGCATCGAGAAGACACTGGAGAAATGGAATAAATAATCACAATACTATTTTTCACTGAAATAGGATTACGTATAATTTCATAAGGACTTTTCTTTTCAAAACATGCATATTTTGTAAATTTTTCAAGCATTTTTGATTTTTCAATTGTAATGTTGTCAGCCATTAATTAATATAGGCCAGATATCATAATTATAGATTTGTCGCCTCTGCGTATTATTACCTTATTATAATATTTGGGTGATATTTTTGATGGTTTAAGAGTTATGTTGACAGCTTTAAGATAATCGATTCGATATATATTAGAGGCATTAGCAATAGTAGGATTATTCTCATTATTTTTTGCTTTAGCAGGATTGTTTTTATTTCATGGATTATTTAATTATAGATGTGTTCCTATCAATCAAGAAATTGGAGATGATTGGATTTAATGTAATATTGATCAATGTCCTGAGGGAATGGAATGCAAATATGTTGAATAAACAATTAAATTACCAACATCTTTTAATAATATAATTTATTCATATGGATAGATTTTAAGAACTATAACTATGGATGATTGGAGTTGGGTCATGTTTTTTACTATTCGAATATTCAATCCTTGGGTTTGGATATATTATTTATTGATCATTTTTGTATGCGGTTTTTTTAGTTTTAATTTAGTTATAGCTGTATTGAAAACTCATTATGCTGAAGCAGCTGAACAATTCTTTCATTAATAGGAAAAATAAGAAATCAATAAACAATTATTAGAAGAAAAATCCAATCAAGGTAAAGATGTTCAAGATTTTGCAATGCTTCGTTATATTGGATTTCATAAGACTTTTACTAAATATTATAAATTGCTTAATCATTCAAAAAAAGTAACTTAATTTAAATTAGAAGACTTTTAATCCAAAAACTCTACTCAACCTCGATTGCTATCAGCTAAATAGAGATTGAATAACAATACATCTGTAAAATATTATGATTCATTTCATAGAACAACTGTATTGATAAATTATTTGAGTATTTAACAGATTTGACACTCAAAAACATTTTGTTAACCAAATTCAAATACCTCAGTAAACAACAAAAATAAATTAATCTAAAGAATTATACCGATGATGAAGATTACCTTAAATTTTTGGAAGATCTAACCAAATTTGAATTTGCCTAATTATCAAAATAAGTCAATCCAAAATAATTACAAAAATATACAAGTTTAGAAGATGTGTTACCATCCTTTGCGTATTAATATACTTTCTATATCACAATAGAAACATTTAAAATTCCAAGGAAAATATAGATGAGAAAGGAATCGATTATGGCAAATATTAATGTTCCTTCGAATACTAGGTTCCATAATAAAATTAATATCAATAATAAATAATGAAATCTAACAATATTACACATAGTTTTAAATGTCCAATAAAGAAAAGTTATAGAGCAAAAAAGAAATAAGGATATAAAGATGCAGAATCTTAACGTTCACATATTGTACGTGCAACATGTATTCGAAATGAAAAGAAGACTTACAAAGGTTTTAGTAAATAGATGATAAGATCAAAACAGAAGAATCCATTCACAATTAAGAAGGGAAATAACATATATTTATTTATTTAAGGTTGTTATTGGAGGTAAGATAAAATTACAATAAAATTAAAGTAAAAGATAGAGAGAGAGAAGATTACAAGTATTCCTTATGATATTGAATACAAAAATATGAGATTTTAGGAAATTAAAAAAAAAAGAATTGTTGATTTTAATTGGTCTGGAAATGATGTTATCGAAAATCAGTATGCAAATTTAAATATAAAAAATATTCTTATGACATTAAATAAAATAGATTACATAGTTTGGGTAAAAGGTTTATCAGGTATATTACAAATTCTCAGGAAATATATAAATAGAATAGTTTCTAGTAAATTCACTGAGATTGCTTTAGATCTAATAATATTCATTAACTTTACATTTTTATCGTTATATGGAATAGTTGATGCCTAAATTATATCTCAAGTAGAGGATATAACAACGATTCTGCTTTCGATTGAAACATTTTTTCGATATTGTAGTATTTCATTTAAAGAATTATCAAACAATGATGAGAGTATTTTGTAAACTTTGATAGTTATGTTAAATTTTATTGAATTTACAATGAGTGATTATATGACTATAACTGAGCAGAATTTAAGATTGATTAGAGGAACAAAATGCTTATTATTTTATAGATGTTTAAAATATAATAGTATGGCTGTAACAATTGGACACATAGCATCAAAAACATTTAAATCATATATTTATCTTACATTTTTAATGTTTGTTGTAATATTTTTGTATGCACTTGTTGGTATGGAAGTATATGCTGGAGAATTTGATTAGAATGATGTATTAGGATAATTACATTCTTATGACAATGTTCTGAAATCCTTTATGACTGTTTTTAATATCATGACTAATGATGATTGGTATGGTGTATTTGTATTAGGAACTGGGATTAATGAAACATTTGGAATTGTATATTCATACTCTATGGTTATAGTACTCAACTATTTAACATATGGCTTAGTATTAGCTATTTTATTAGATGGATTTAGTAAGTATCTAGATAGATAGATATTTTCAGAAATAGAAGAAACTGACAAATTTTAAATGGGATCTTCAAATAATAATGAAACAAATATTATTGCTTTTCCTTAAATATAAAATTAGATTATTAAGAAGCGTAAAAATAAATAAAAGACTGCTTTGATTTAACATTTAATAAATTCTATTAGATAGATAAACTAAAAAATATTAGATGAATCACCTGAGATTTATGATGGAATATAATGTGAGTAATCTTTATTCTTTTTTAATAAATCCAATAGTCTTCGAAAGATATTTATGATAATTGCTAGATCAAGATTTTATATTTTAATAAATGATTCAGCTTTATCAGCATCAATAATAATTTTTATTATTTAAACCTATAATGATTATGAAGAGAACAAAGAAACTTATCATTAAGAGATTTAATTTTATATTAACATAATATTGGCAGTAGAATATATTATAAATGTAATAGCCAAAGGATTATTCATCGATAGCGGTTCACATTTTAATTCAATCTGGTAAATTGTAGATGTTTTTTATATAATAGCTTTCTTTATATAATATGAGAAAGATTACTATGTAAAACCAATATTTTAGATACTTCTTTATTTTGGATACTTTAGACCATTTAATCTTTTAAGTAGAATAAAGTTTTTGAATGTATTAAGTTCAGCACTTTATTAATCTTTAGTAGATATATTGAATGTATTATTAACACTTTTTTCGGTTTGGATAATATTTGGAGTTTATGGAATCATATTATATGAAGGTTAATTTGGTTTTTGCGAAGATAAAATGTAATTTAGAGTTACATATGAAGAATGTATTTAGTAAAATAGAACATGGATTAATTTTAAACATAATTTTGATAATATAACAATGGCTATTCCAACATTATTTACAGTATCAACATTTGATGGTTGGGGTGAAATGCTTCAAATTGCATAAAATAGTGATAATCGTAATGTAGGACCTGTACCATTTAATAGCTATATTCATACTTATGTATTTTTTATAACTTTTTGTTTTATTGGATCTATGTTTTTCCTTAGTTTATTTACAGGAGTATTGTTTTCTAATTTAAAAGCTAATCAAAGTAAAATAGAACAAGGGGAATTAAATTAAAATTAAAAAGAATTTATTGAAATATCTGAAATAATTACAAAAGATATTCCAATATTTTCTACACCTCCAGATAATGTTATTAGAAGATTTGCATCAATTATAATGAATAATTCTATAATGTAATCTTTCTTTTTTCTTATCCTTTTATTAGATGTTGTTAATAATATTCTTTTTCATTCTGGAATGAATATGTAATATTTAGAAATTATTAATTATATTCATCATATTTTTTCAATCCTCATCATAATTTGGGGTATGCTTCAATATTTGGCTTTGGGATTATTTAGATTCTTTGATAATTATTGGAGATAATTTCTATTTATTTTAAATATCTTTGCCATTATTGATCTTGTTATGGATCTAAAATATAATTGGATTGGAATCTATTATTATTCAAATCCTTTAACACAATATTTTAGACTGTATAGATTATGTTTTGCATTAAGAAGTTTAAGATTGATCCTTATATTCTAAGGTTTGATTAATATATAGAGATTGATGAGAGTAATGGTATATGCACTTCCATTCTTAGGTAAAATATTCTTCATTCTAATTGATACTATGGTAGTCTTTGCTCTATTTGGATGTTAATTATATGGATAAATAGATTAAGGATAAGTTATGGATGAATAAATCAATTTTCATAACATTGCATAAGCTATGTTAACTTTATTTAAATGTGCATCAGGAGATGATTGGAGAACTATTATGACAGATACCATGCATCATAATCCTAATTGTTCTTCAGATTCATTATATTGTGGTTCTACTTACAGCTAAATTTACTTTTTTTTATTTATGTTATTATCTAATTATGTCTTTTTAAACTTATTTGTTTTAGGACTCATTGAATAATTTGAATCCTTTTTTTAAGTTTAAAATTCCATCATATAAACTTATGTTGAAAATGAAGATCGAATTAAAACTATATGGTGCAAGTATTTATAATATTATAAATAAAGATACTCTCCTGAAACTTAAGGTAAAGCTATGCACTATAAATTTCTTTGCAGATTCCTATTAGATCTTGGATCTCCATTAGGAAGAGGAAAAGAAGAAAATCTATGGGATGCTGCCAAATAAGCATCTGCATTTAAATTAAAATGGTAATTAATCATATTTATATTGTTTTTAGTGATCATCATGGTTATATACAATATAATCAATTAATTTATGAATTATTTAGAACATGTTTTCAAGATGATGTATTCAAAACTGGAAGTAAAAAGGCTATCAAATAGATTAAGTAATATAATAAAGAGATGCAAATGAAATTAATGAATTATAGGAGAAATCTATTTATCAAACGAGCCAATATATGTTTAGTTGATCTTAGAACTAATTTCAATATTTTACATGACTACTTAAATGTTCTAATCGTTTTCAAAGCATGGGAATCTCACTCTAAATGCTTAATTAAATAAATTAATAAAAGAAGTCTAGAATATACTGAAAATACTGAATCTGATGAATAAAACCCAGAAGAGTATTTTTATCATATTGATTTTATGAAAGACTTTAGTAGAGTGGACGTTCTTTTTTAAATGAATAGAGCATTTTAAGAGAATCTGTTTAAATTAGTGACATCGATAGAATCCAACCAGTAGTTACAGATGAAAACTAATCTTAGCATCTTCTAACTTTTTAAAGTTAAGAAATTGTATCAATGCCACAACTACCACATTATGATAATTAAGAGTAGATCTATCATCCAAAATAATGAATTAAGTTTGATAAATATTTATTTTTTGTAATTAGTTATTATATATATTCATTACTCAAAACTTAATAGCTTTTTAAATATCATATTAACTGTAGTATTATTTTAACAATTCCACTTTACAAAAATGAATGTTATTTAATTACATAATCAAAATGATTAGTTTGCTGGATTAATCTATATACTTTGACCAATATCATTCCAATCATAAACTCAAATCAAAAAATAACTTTCATAGATAGTCCAAATTTCCTGAGATTGAGAATAGTAGCAGATTTAATATTTCAAGAGGTTCTACAAATTCCAGCAAAAAATAAATTACCAGTCAAGAGAGGAAATAGTCTCTAGATTATAGCTCTACTTTTCAAGGATTTAAAATTAGAGTCCTTAAACCATAAGAAAGGTTTGAAACTCAAAAAGAAGAAAAATAAATAACAATCACTAAAAGTGCATAACTTAAAAAAAGAAATGAATAAAAAGAAGACATATATGATCCTAATTAAGATGACTTACTACTACCAAGGATTTATTCACCTATTGCTATTCCAAGGAAGCTTATAACAACAACAAAGATAAAGGAATAATCAATTTACAAGCATCTTTTGAGTAAACAAGATAATATTGACCATACAATTACAATTGTAAAACAATACAAAATTTATGATCAATTAAAAAAAGGAATTACTTTAAAATGTTTGTATTTATCTAAAAGATAAGAAATTACTGATAATATACTAATAATTAACTTTGATAGTATTATTTATAATATTAATTTATAGATTTAATTTTGGGAAAAAGGAAGTCTTTTTGGGAATAATCAAATGAAATCAAATTATGCTCTAAACTAATTGGTTAATAATGTGACAGTGCCTTTTGTTCATGTGCTCTATAAAAAGATTTAAAATCAACATTATAATAGTAAATATAATATTTTATTAAGAAATAGATTATCAAAATAATTTTATATCATCTTCATTTTTTAATGTGGATTAAGAGGTTCTACATGGTAATAATATTTAAATGATTGTGGTTATGCTATTGATGCAATCTATTATATTCCAACATCGAAATTAACAGGTGGAGGTGGAATTAAAATAAAATAAATTATTTCTAATTTTGGAAAAGTTCAAATTAAATAACTTATTTATTTTGGATCTATTGATACAGATATAAATTTAGATAATTTACCAATTGAACAATTCTTTTATTAAATTCCAATTGTTTAATAATAGGTTTCTGTCTAAATTTATTTTATGCATTTATAGAGATCAAAATTTATAGATTCTAAATTGCTTTATGAAATTTGTATGCTTCATTGCAATTAGAAGGATTCATTTAATTATAAGAAATAGTTAAATGTTATAAATTTAGAATTATAACCAATAATTTCTGAGATGATTAAAATAGAAATGGAAGAGGAAATTTCTAATTCAATATTTAAAAATCTGTAAAATTGTTTTAATTTATTCATAGCAATTAATATCATTCATCAAAGTAAATTTTAGAAGTAGAAGAAGAAGATAAAAATAGTTTATAATTATGGATATATTAAACCAAAAAATTGTTGCTGGATTACTTTAAAAGTATTAATAGTGAAGAACTAAACTAAAATCCTATTACTTTGGTTGGAGACTTTTTAAGAAGAAATACTTCAATTGAGATGAATTTCCTTATAAAAAAGGATTATATTAAATAAGTTAAGCGATTCAATATGTATAATGAATTAAAAGCTTCAACTACTGCACATACTACTTTTCGAAAATAATGTATCATGGAATGTTTTATTATTTAAGATTGATTTATTTTTATATTAGTTCTTATTTATTTATTAGATCTATTAATGATTTATATATCAATAGAATAATTGAATAAGGTAATAGAATAAAATGATCAAAATTTTTTCTAAGAATTTTTAATAATAGAACGAAGTTCTTATTTTTATTAATTCTACTAATTTTGTTTAGCTAGTTGCTTCAACATTTATTATATCATTAATCCCTTCATATTTTTAGATATAGATTCTTATTTTTCACTATGAAATCTTCTAAAATGTTATGTTTAAGGTGAATTAAGGCTGTTATTGCTATGAAAATTAAGAAAGAGTGCTTCTTTTTCATGCCTTTCTGTCAAACATCCTATATCTGGTGTAGATAATTTATTATACAATGCTCTTCCATCTGATTTATTTTTTTTGTGTTACTTTTTATCATTAATATCATTAAATAATTATTAAGAATTACAATTCATTTTAAATTTATCAAATTGATTAAGTACTTTATCTTGATGAGAACTTTATTTTATATGATTAATAGGTTTTTGTTTTTTTGAATTTAAAACTTTTTTGAATAAATTTTTTGCTATATATCCAAATTATTAGGATTGTTAAGTAGAATTATTTGATTTTCCTTATTTTAAGCAATTGATATCCTATTTGGAATTTTGTACATTTGATTTTTTGTAATTAATAGAAGGACTATTTCGATTAGAATAAGAAGTAAATAATAAATTTGTTCCTGATAAAGGTCTATGAGTAATAGCTCCTTATTTAAGTTTATTATATTAATGATCATGATAAGTATCTTCTATCAATAATTTAGCAAGAGAATTTAATTTAATATTATTATTCTATTATATTTATTATGTTTTAAGATGAGTTGAACTTATAGAGACTTTATGCAAAGAAGGAGTGGGTGTATTATTTTAATTTATATCACGTATAATTTTATTATTTTTTTGTTAATTTTTATTAATAGTTGTTTTAGATTTATTTTTAATAATTTCTTATGGTTTGTTATCTATTTTGGTTAAACTTTCAATAATATCAGTAGAAGCTTGTCTATTCGATTTCTTTGAATTATTATTAAATTGATCTTTAACAAAGTTAATCTTTTTTTCAATAGAACCTATACTATATTTGGCATCATTTTTTTTATGTATACTATAGCTAGGTTATCCTTTTGATTAAGTTATAGCTTTTTATTTTAATATTAATTCTTATATTTTTTATTCTTATGACAATTTTGGATTTGGTGATGTTTTTTATTTTTTATTAATTTAATTACCAATAAAAAGTAAGAAATTGTCTAATGTAATCTTCTCTTTCTTTGGATTGGTAAGAATAGAGAAAGAAGACAGGTCATCATATTGATCAAGATGATTAAATAACTCATTAATGGTCTATGACACATCTTTACGTAATGTTTTATCATTCTAAGCAGTTTTATATGTTTACAATAATTTACCTTTAACCAACTTATTTCTTTAAGAATCTAAGTTTGTAAGACTTCATATTCACCATCTTCTTAATCAGGTGGTAGAGATTCTTAAGAATTAGCAGGAGATGGTCTTTCACCTACTATACCTTTAGGTGGTTTTTGAGGATTTAATTTATTTTCTTCTTCAATTATTTTAGCTATTCGAAAATAATCATACTTTCGTTTCTTATCATAATATTTATTTAGAACACTACATATTGGCTCTTCAAATATTCTAGCAATATCTGCATGAAACTATTTCAATCAAATACTATACTTTGTAATACTCGGTAAGTAAAACTATTTTTTATGGATATTCTTCTATATTATAAAATCGCTTTAAATATTCATCCTATTTATATTTATTTATTAGGATACTTCCTCATCTATTGTTAGCCAATCTTTAAAATTAATTACTTGTTTTGTTGATGCATCACCTAATATCTCATTTATTTCTCTAATGTAATAATAATTTTAAGAATGCTGATATTTCTTATACAAGTTAAAATTCATCACAGCTATTGGTTTTCTAACTATTAATGGTAAACTTTGGAATTGCTCAACTAATTTAAATTTCTAACTCATATTGTTAATTAATTTTAATTATATAAATTCTAATACGCAAATGTAATTACAAATATATATCAATGCAACACTAAATCAACAGAGAAGTATAGATTCTTTCTCTTTTGACAAAGCTTCAAACTTATGTCATCTGTTATTAATTTGAATTAATCTATTACAATACAAGGCTATAAAAAGTACAATAAAAATCTTCTTAATAATTTTATATTTCTCTTTTATTCTTTCTCTTTAAATAAATGTTTATAGTTATCTTTTGGAAAATAATTCTTAAAATTAATGGCATTTTCAAATTAAAAAGTATCGAAAAAATAATCAATATTATTTAATTACAGTAAATATTAAATTAAATCTATTTCTTTTTTAAAGATATCACTCTTTAGATCTTCCAAAACTTTTAATCTCAAAGCTAAAGTATTCTATAAAAGTTATTAGCTTTTTCTTGGATCAAGCTAATGAAATGAAATATATTATTAATATTCATTATTGATAGAAATAATTTTGTGAACTGCTTTTTTAAATTTATTAACTTTCTAAATTTACTACTTCTCTGAAACCTTATCTTATTCATTAGAAGCATGAGAACTTTGCTCTAAAACTTATAAATCACTTAGAGATGCTTTTATAGAATCAGGTTCAGATATCATATATTCTGTAGAATAAAGTTTTACAATTTCAGGATTGTCTTTTAATAATTATTTAGAAGCAATTTTTAATCCTTCTATAACTTGTTCTTGAGTTAAGAAATTCATTATTCTAATTCTACGATTGAATTGAGCTCTTATTTGATTTGTTGGAAAGGTAAAAGATTTTAAGATCTTTTCTTTATCAGGTACATAATGAATCAAAGGACAATCAATCATTGAATGAAATTTCTTACTACATGAGAAACATGTTTAAGGAAGCAAGTCTTGATTTTAATTAGAGAATAATAAAGAATCTTTAATCTAACAGTATTTTTCATAATCTTCTGGATATTCTAAAAGTAATTTTAAGAAATATTTTTATTCCAAACAAATCAATTTAGTAAAACCTACACTTCTATATTTTCCTGGTTTTTATGATGAAGTAATAAAACTCTTTAATCCAATCTGTTATCCCGGTACAAGAGTTCCTAAATTTAATCCATTCGAATGTAAAATTTACATCTCTCCTGATATGATATAATATAAGTTATTATGCTATGATTCATCCGAATGTAACTCTTACTCAGGTTATAATGCTATCTCTTTAGCATATTTAACTAAAGTTGACTTAAATTCTTTAGAAAATCCTATGTTAAATAACGAACATTTCTTTAATATTTATTAATATGATTCTGTTACTAAAGAATCTTTTAAATCAGTTGAAAGTTATCCAATTAACTATTCTATTTCTTCATTTTTACTTCCTTATTAATTTTCCCATCGGAATGTTAAATATTCTCTAATTTAAATTTGTAAATCTTATGATATCTTTTACTAATTTAAATAAGAATTTATTATTCTTAATTTTCTTTTCTTTTCTACTGTATAAACTGATATTTATTAAATTATTGTCCCTAAAGTATTAACACTATATGGTAATTAAATGCTGGCTGCTATAATATAACTCACAGCCACTACTTTCTCAGCTGAAGATTAAGGTGTAACATCACCATATCCTATTGTAAACATTGTTACTGCTGAATAATAAAATGATTATAAATATTAAATTTACCATTCTGCATCTTCAACACCACTCTATAATACCCAACTTTTATTATGTTTTGTTATACTATAACTCCCTACTAACATCCAAATGCAAGAAAAAAAATGAATTGAATAAAACATGACAAATAATAATTTTACTAATTCCAAAATTGATTAAACTTATTTGTTGAAGTTCAAGTTTTCTTCATAGTAATTTACTATTGTTATGATTGGTTTAAAATGAACTAAAAATAAAATCAATATCAAAAAACTAAACGTCGTTTTTGTTCCATATAATGCTTCTTCTGATATTGAAATAAAGAAAAACACTATCAAAAGAAAAACCGTAAACCATTATAATCCATATGAATTTAAGAGACTATGTCTTAAAATCATCATTCTATTAGTCACTAATTATCCATCCTTATAATATGCTGTGTTAAGACTTAAAATCAAATCAAATATGATGAATAGAAGTGCAATTATAGATACAGCCTTAAAATCATAAAAAATAAAGGATTAATATTGCCATCCTATATCTAAAGGAATTACAAATGTAAAGTACAGTCTTGTAAGTACAGAAATGGTATCCCATAATATTTTAAATTTTGTAGAAGGATATAAGATTGGAACTCTATCCAAATTTTTATTAAATGAATTTCTTAGATTCTACAAAAATAATTATTATCTTCCATTTATTTTTGGTAATGTTGATTTTTTTTAGATTATTGTTTTTTATGAACTTGCCTTATCATTAATCATTTGTAATTGTAACTGATTTAATTGTTTTATTTTCTAATTTCCAGATTGTATATTTTTCATAAACTTTTATACATATATGTCCCTTTTTTGGCTATTGAATTTCTTTTTTTGATTTACTTATAGTGCTAACGATTATAAAATGTTAGATTAATAGCCTCTGCTTGTTACTTTTATCGAATTAATAGGTTAATTCTCCTTAAATTAATTGTCATCAAAACACTTTGACTCTAAATTATCATTTCTTGTTGTATTCATAAGAAAATTAATTATTTAATTCTAACTTTAATATAAATTCAAATAAATTTCTCCATATACAATCATTAACAATTAAAAAGTTACAAATACATACAAATACTAATAAATGAAATTCAACATAAATGTTTGTTTATTTTATTATATTAATAATGCAAATATAAAAAAGGTTTGATTTTTTTATTATAAATTTTGAATATTTGAAAGTAATATTCTAAATGTGATAATTAAAATTTAAATGATTTAGAAGATAACTTTGTTTAACACTAATCAAAGTAATTGAAAAATTGTAAAAAAAGATTATTTTTTTGAATTAATAAATTTATGATTATAATTATATCATAAAAATAGAAAATAAATAGTCTCACTCATTTTGTGAAATCATTTTTTATTTGGTTGATTAGAATATTAAATTATTCATCAATCTCTGTTTTCTTTTTATTTTCATATTTTTAATATAGGGGAAGTAAAGATTTCTAAACTGATTGTAATTATAAAACTATAGCTGAAAGTTCTTTTGGTAATTTTTTAGAAGAAGAATTGAATTATGTTTTTTTACTGCTTGATGTTCCATTATTTGATAATTTTATGTTTTCTTTAGCTGCTTTTTTAGTTCCTGAAAAAGCATCACTTTCTATTAATAAATTATTTAACTTTTTACTTGATAAAGCACCAATATACAAAGAATTTGTTTTTTTGTGATTAGAATTTTATTAATGAGTTGAAGGCAACTTAGATGTTGATTAATTGATCTCAAATAATTATCTAGGTTTTATTTATATTTCTTCTGGTTTCAATGGGCTTACTTCTCGAGTTTCTGGTATTTCCTCTATGAGTTAATAAGATTAATATATACCTATAATAAAGCTTTCATTTTTCTATGTGGTAGTATGATAATGAAAAGATTATGATACATGAGTTGGAGTGCTTTAAGTAATAGATTTATGTCTTTGCCAAAGATCTATAAGTTGCTCCACATTCTAATTGGCTTATTTAAGTTTGACTATAAACTATTTTTTATGAATCCTTTACCTCTATCAACAGAGAGAGCCTTTGAACTTTATCTAGATTGATTTAAATTTAGTACTAAAGGTTGAGGATTTACCTTATAATCTGTTCTTAAATAATGGGTATTAAATATTTAAGGGCTTTGAACTTATTGGTTGTTCATAACAGCTACAAAATTAAAATTAATTATTTCAACATAATTATCATCCTTAAACTATTTTATATAAAATGGTCTCATTAATCTCAACAAGGAATCTTCCGAGTTATAAGAAATGCTAAATCTATTAGATAAATTATTATATTTATTTTAAATAGAAATGATAGTTATAGATTTAGACTTTAATATCTCAATAAAGTTAATTCCAGCTTTAATAAGATTTGAATCTAAAAATTAGAAAAATAGAAATAACAAATCATAATCATTTAACTATATAAATATATAGTAAAAGTTTCATTTTTATTTCTTTTTATAATTTGGAGTTCCTTAATGTGATTTTATTAATTAATTTGGAGTCTTATGTCGAACATTTAAGCTTTTTATCGAACTTTTTATCTCTTCCATGCTTTTTAAATTTAATTACAAGGTAGTTCTACCTTTAACAAAGAAATTATTTGTTTATTAAGGATTTTATTTCTTTTTTGTTTACAAGTTATTATTTAAAGCAATTTTGGTTGAAAAAACTTTCTTTGCTAATTCTAATAATAGTTCATTTTATTAAGGATTATTTCTGGCAGTAGTTTAACAAGATTTAGTTAAATCTATATTGCCTAACGATGCTTATCTTGATTTTAATTAAGGAGGTCTTTTTATAGTTTAAGCTTCAACTTTTATTTTTGTATGAGATGATTGTCTGGACAATTGAGGGGATCTTAAATTACGTTCTGTTAAAGGAGGTGATTTAATAATTTTGGGTTTATTTTCTTTAGGTTTTGATAAATTGTTTTCAATTTTTTTACACTGAAGTTTTTATGCTTCAATAACAGGATTGATTTATTTTTGTATGAATTTGTTATAATTAAAAATTTGGAAAGGTTATGGTTTTTATGCATTGTTTCCAATCATTTTAACAAGATCTTTTAAAATGGTTGAATTACTAGAAATGTCTGTTTGAGTGGATTCTATTTTTAGATCTTTTAATAAGTTCTTCATTTAACTTACTGATTAATCCTCAGAGGTATCTTTAACTTTGCGTGGAGAGTCTTATTTTACATTTATATTATTTTAGCATAGACCTAATTCTTGCTTGATTTTATGGTACTATAGTTCTCTATTACTTTCCATTCTCTTATTAATAGTTTTAGAACAAAAATTTCTTGGAATGTTGATGTGAAATTTATAGTATTCAAGTAGGGCTGGAAGTCTATCATCACTTTCGAAAAAACGATAAAATCTAGATCAGTTGGTTGAGGGTACCTCCGCATGTACTCATTTTGATCATTGAGGTGCAAATGATCTTTATAATGAATAGTGCATTTCACAGATCGATCTTCAATAATGTCATTAATGTCTTTCTCATAAAAGAAGTTTTATGACTATGAGTATTTAGAATACAAGGCTCTCTTGAGTATAAGATGAAAAGATCCGTCATTGCGTAGCTTTTCACAAAACATGCACTTCTTTTAATTAACTAACATTTTATTAATTATAATGAGGGAAGAATCAGAAAAAAAAGAGATGCATAATTAAATATCTTGAATATATATTTATATTTAATGCAACCAAATTCAATTAGTTCTCCTAAATTTAAAGTGAGTCGTTTCAATCCTCATCGAGAACATTTGAAAACGTAAATCGCACACACTTCTTTATTAACTTTAAAACCTAGGGCATCGTTGCCTAAGATTCAAAAAAATAGTTCTTAAATATCATAGAGAAGTGAAATTCCTCTATTAAAAATGTAATCTATGGGTTCGCCTTTAAGTCAGAGTTACCTTTTAGAAATGGAAAAAGTTTATTGTGTTTGGCACAGCGAAACTGGTATAGTTGGAGGAGAATAGAAAGTATTTAATCCTTAGCATGTTAGAAACATAATTAAGATGCTCTTATAGTATAGAACGTGAACGATTATTAATTGTTTATGGTATGTGATGGTCATGGAAACTCAGGACATTTAGTATCAAATTATGTGTTGAATACGTTGATTCAGTAGATTGAACAAGGAATGTAAAGAAATCAATACATGTTACAATACAATACTTAATTACATAAGACAGTAATAAAAGGAGCATTTGCAAAAACGTCTAGTTTATTGGAACAGAGTTCTTTGCCAATAATTAGAAGTGGATGTACATGTAACTTGGTTTTGTTACTATAATAAAATATAGTACCAGCAGATTTAGGAGATTTTCAGTAGGAATTTTAGAAGGAATCAGTAATATATTGTGCAAATGTTGGTGATAGTAGAGCCATGATGGTAAGTAAAGGAGTCAGAGGAGGGTTAATAACAAATTAATTGAGTATGGATCATAGATTAGATGTTGTAGAAGAAAGGAATAGAATAAAATAGAAGGGTGGTACTATAGCTTAATTGCAACATAATGGTTAATCAGTAGGTCCATATAGAGTATGGTTAGATGAAATGTAAGGATCAGGTTTAGCAATGTCAAGAAGTTTTGGAGATACTTAAATGTAATCAGTAGGTGTTACATCAGAACCAACAATATATGAATCAAAGGTAAGATCATAAGATTTGTTTATGGTAATTGCATCTGATGGTGTTTGGGAATATATGACTAATCAATAAGTGGCTAAATTAATTTATGAGAAATATGAGCAGTAAGATCAGGCAGCATAATATTTGGTATCATAGGCTTAGTAATAATGGAAGGAGAATGATGTAGTAGTAGATGATATTAGTTGTATTGTTGTGTTTTTTAATTAATCATTATGACAATATAATAAATAATACATTACACTCTCATTACTCATAATAATTTTGTTATGGATTCATGTAAAATTCCAGTAACATATTTCTTTGCTGTTCATTATTTTAATTAAGACAGTTCTTTTGATTTTAAAATTCTTTGAACAGATCTTGGTCTATTTTATCATATTCATCTTCATTAGTATCTAATATTCATATCATTTAATTTTTACTGCAACTCTCTATTATTTCCTGTCTTCTTTATTTGTAATTCACTAAAGCTTATTCTTTTCCAATTTCCACTAATTCTATCAACAATTATTTTATCAATAATCTTTTTTTATTAACAAGTGTTCTTGGAAAGAGTTTCAATTTATAAATTCCTTCTGGCGATTCAAAATCTGATAACAAATAGTTTGGATTTGATAAAAAGGATTCTGCATATTCTAATAGAAATGCTCCACAATCAACATAATTAACTTAACGAGGTACTAAAAGTTGATAAGCAGGAATTTGTTTTATTGGAGAATCATTATAATTAACATCTTATTAGATTTTATCACATTACATTTTATGCAAATACCTTGTTATTTAATATTTATATTACATTTTTATTATTGTAACTAATTTTTAATCTATAATTCCAAAACTATCTAAATATATTATTATTGAATCTGAAAAAGATTTACTTTATTTATGAGCTATCAATAATGACCAATGTTCAGGTAAATTTATTGGAAATAACAAATAATCTTTCTCTGTCAAATCTTCTTTAACCCATCTCTTTACATGTTCATAAGATTATTTGAAAATCTCATTTATTCTATGATTATCATTCTATTAGATTGTTTGTAATTTATCAAAAGGACATAATTTCTCCACAAAGTATGTATTAAAAATATAAGTTTTTGATCTCAAAGATTCATCAAGTAATTCAAACTCGATAAATTTTAAATAAAAGTTTATAATTCCATCATTTAAATAATTGGGTGGATTTAATTTTAAAACATCGTGGTATTTGATCTAAATTGTTTTTTTTTAAGTTCCACTTGAAAATTAAAAATTATATTCATAATCTTCTTTTAATTAAGTGTCTAATTCTAGGATTCTCTCTAAAATTGCTTAATCTTAAAACTTTGCAAATCTCTCCTTCTGTTGTAACTTTATTTGATCCCACATTTATTAATGTTTCAACTAAGTTTATCTTTTTGTCCGATCATTTGACTCAAAATTTAAACTAATTATTGATAATTGTACTATTTTGGATCACTATATAATGGTGTTACTAATTATAATTAACAAATTAATTTATCAAAATTCTCAAGCGCTCTTTTTGTATCTGCTTGTGAAATGAATTTAGGTTCTATCGGTTATTTTTAATCTTCAATCTAATGATTGAGTTACTAACTATACCTATTTTGGAATTTTCTACTTCACTTCTTCTTCTGGTACTTCAAAATCAACTTCTTCTAATATTTTGAAGGCATTCTGATAGCTTGATCTGTATTATTAGAAGTAATTGATAATATTTGGCTGCTTTTATTCAGACATTTTAATTTAATTATAATAATTTGTTTTTAATATATTATATCATTAGCCTCTCCTTCTTTATTATTATTATAGGGCCATTAAAAATTGATCAATCCTTGGATATTCTAATCTTTTCTACTCCAGTTGCTCCAATTTTCTGGGATCTCTTGAAGTTAAAAATTCTCTTAGAATAGCCTTCTCCTGTTCATTCATCATGGCAATCAATTCAGCCAATTCATTAGGTTATTATTATGGTTATTATTATTATTATTATTATTATTATTATTATTGTTATTGTTATTATTATTAAATAGGAACTTACTAGATAGTATGTTAAGGATGCATATGCATCATTGTTTATTGAAGAATTGGTTATTATTGAGAAACTTAAGAAGGTTATGGTTGTTACATCATTTAACTGGGTAATTAGGTACTCATTTAATTAGTTAATTAGGTACCCATTTAATTTGGCAACTAAGTACTCATTTAAGTGGGTATTTAGTTATTCATTTGATTTGGTAATTAAGTGCTCATTTAAGTGGGCAATTAGGTATTCATTTAATTAGGCATTGAAGGCTAGGATATAAAATATAGAATACCATAAACATAGATATTTAAGGAATTTGATAAGGTTAGTGTATAGGTTATTGCATAGCTTGTTATTGTTACAATTATTATTATTATTATTAAATTCCTGTTTATTATTATTGAATTGTTTGCATAGAGTGAAGATTATAATCTTATCTTCTTGAAAGTCTTGGATCTTCAAGTTAATGGAAAGTGACAGGGGGAGCTATTGAGTCCAACTAAGAGATATAAATATATGAATTACTAAATTATAATTACTAGAGGCATTTTGTGGTCTAATAGGAATGACTGGAGTACTATTTATTGGATTTTAATGAGGTTGCACATTTGGTTATTGTAATGGAAACATCATTTCTGGTTTATAAAGTGGAGGTGGAGCATCAACAGTAGTTGTTCTTATAGGAATAGGTATAGATGGTCTTATAGGTTCTAATGTAGGTTAAACAGTTGATATCTTAGCAAAACCTACTCTATCTTTGGAAATTATTGGTTGTCTAATATACAATGACATTATATCATTTATTATTGTTTTAGGATAGGTTGGTATCTCTAAAGGAACTAATTTAAAAATCTTGTCTCTATAAAGAACTTCAGGAAAGGCAATATTATTTTATTATGTAGGTTGTACTTTTTTTAATTCTTTAAATGCTAATTTCCATGGTGTTACTTCACTTACTGTTAATGATTGATATTTCAACATCTTATCACCTTCTAAAACTGTCTATTTAAAAAAGGAACTCAATATTTATTGTTGCTTTACTTTAGATTGTTATTATTAAATCTTTTCTTATATTAATTAAAAAACAACATAATGTGAACGAGGTTCACTAGGTAATGTTACATTTTGATCCTTTATTTCTTTATTATTTGATTCAATCTATTTCAATAAAAATTAAAGCAATTTAGCATGTTTATTAAAATAAGAGAGATTACTCAATTGATTAGATAAATTTGTAATAAAATCTACTATGTTCTCTTGTTTATTAAACATCAGAGTCTATATAGCTCTTTTTCTCACATCTCCAGGATGAATCATATTATTAGGTATTGATACAAATAATCTGAATAACAAACTTATGAATTATTCAATAATTTATGTGTAGACTTATTGGAATGGTAAATTATTGTAATTAAGAAGAGAATGTTGAATTAAATCAACAAAACTATATAATTAAAATATAGGTTTAGCTTTATATGGAGTTTAAGTATAATCTGAATATAAAAGAATATTTTAGCCTACAATATTCTTTGAAGTACATTCTAAAATTTCTATAATTAATTTTGTTGATATCAAATTTAGATGATAGTACTCTTTCGAATCCTCTTAATATTCAATATTCTTAACTAAATTCTTAGCCAAACTCTTCAATAAATCTTATAAATAAGTGATATGAGGAATGTCTTCTATCAAATATTAATAAGATTAAGATTCAGATTATAAAAATTGACTGACTCCACATTCATGATCAACTGCTTTCTTGAAAATTTGTAGAATTTGATTACGTAAGGTTGCAATAAGTAATTTATATGATTTTTCAGTGGGTTATGAATCACAGTAATCATTTTCTGAATCAATTAATTTATAAATTTTTATCATGTCTTCATTTAAATGTTCATAGTTGAAAATGTACATAAAGCCACAATTGCATAAACAAATATCTATAGCTTATGTTAAAAACAATCCTAAAAGTACCCAATCTTATCTATATTTTAAATAAAGTTATTGATCTTCTTTTTTAGCTAAAGCTTTGATTTTATTTGAATAATTCTTAAGTTAATCTTCTATAATTTTAAACAACTGTTATGAAATGTTATGATCGTATAATTCTAATAGATTTCTTAAAACTTTAAACATTTCATTTTGTAAGTTCTAATCAAATGTTCTTAGGGAAGATTACATTAAATTTTATAAACATTTTTGTTCACCCATAGTATCAATTAGAAATCCAAGATCTCCATTTTTGGTATAATTTTCAAATTCATCATCATTTTTACGCATAGCTTTAAACAATACATTGAATAGATTATTACTGAATTAAGGTTTATTTTAATTGTCTTTAATTAAGTATTACATGAGATTTAGAATATATTTTTATTCTTCTTAATTTCTAAAGGCAGATAAATACAAAGATTAAAATAGAGTCTAGATTTCTTAATTACCTTATTACGCATGAACTTTCAACTATTCATTATCATCATCTTAGAATGAATTAAGTGTAATAACATAATTAAAGCAATTTCTGAGAATACCTAATAAATTTTCAACTTTCTATCTACATTCTCTCAATCCATTTGGTTGAACCTTTTAGAGAGACACCCATAAATCAATAAGGATTTTACATAGATCATTGGAATGGAAAGAACTCTCACAACCTAATTGAACTCTAAATTTTAATCTTTCTTAGATTAATTCTATAGTATTATAAGTAAGATCAAAATAATGTCTTAATATCTATTATTAGTTTGGTAACTTAATTAACATATATTCAGTTTATATATTTTTAGTAGTCATAGCCGAAAATAAATTAATTAATTTGCCAGCAAAACATTCTACTCCTGCAATAACTTCATGTTCAAAGAACGGAATGAAATAAAACTTATTACAATCACATAACCATTTAAATATTTTAATAGCTCCATCTAAAAATTATAAACTCTAATAAGGTTAATCAAAAGTTCCTAATAAACGAAATTCTTATTTTAATTCTTCATGAATTCCTTTCTTATGTTCTCCAACTCCAAAATATTCTTTTAATTTATTCTTATCAGGATCTTGATTTATAGCTACAAATTTTAATTTAGTATGAAAAGATTCTCTAATAGCTTTAGTCGTATCTTTAGCTAAAAATAATTCATATGGTTCTAAAACTCCTGCTAATAGAATTTAAGATAAACGGAAATCAGAATTAAATGTAGTCTTTTCTGCATTTGCATATTTGATAAAACGAGCATTTGGAGCAATAAGACGATCTGCTAAAAATAATCCTTTATGTGTATCATTATATCTTAGAACTATGATTATTTTGTAAATTTACTATTAATAAAGATATGAGACATAATAGTGATTTCCACTTCATGTTCAATTATATCATCTAATTTAGTTACTGACATTATATATAATAAGGCTTCACTAAAAAATTCATTATTCATTAGATGTGTTACAGCTGCACAATTCTATGTCATTTCATCTTATTCTTCAGTATATTATTACAATTAACCTAACAATTATATCAATTCATAATCATAATCAGAACCTAATAGTTTAATGTAAATTTAATCCATTAAATTTATTAAAACTAATGATGATTTTATTAAATTTAATAATTATATATCATTGTTTTTTGTTAATACTCTAATTATCAACTTTAAAGCTGTAGTCTCTTGACAAATAACTACAATACCACCCTTTATTTATAATATTCGATAAATCAATTAACAACATTAACTATAATTCTAATTGAGTACCATCATAGCAGCAATATATTTCATAAATTACATCTACTTAAACCACATGGCATTTGCATATGTAATACATAAATCTTTCATTTATAATATCTCTTTTACTAATTTAAAATTAGCTGTCTTTGTCTTCTCTGCATCAAATAAACAATACATCAATTCTCTTTATTTATCACAATAAAAGTCTTTCTGAACTGCAAATAAAAATAAATCCAATCCAACAAGATTCTCAAATTCCCATTAATAAGGTAAATTATTCAATAAAAATTCCATTGTCCCATCTTCATTAAAACCCAATTTACCTTAATAAACCAAATCTATCATATTCTTTAACTTTCTGAATCTTACATATATTTATAATCTATTTAATGCTACATGACATGCCTAAACTATTTTCTCATCTTCACTTTTTGAAGCTGTATATGCCAACAATTAAAATCCATTAAAATTATTAACTTACTCTGTTGTAAATTATTATTACTCCTATGTAATTGACTTACTCTTACTCCTACTTCTACTTCTACTTTTCTTCTTATTCTTCTTCTTCTTTCCTTCCTTATTCTCTTTCTTCTTCTTTTCTTTATCCTTCTTTACCTTCTTTTTCTTCTTTGGAGATTTCTCAGAATCTTAAGTCTTTATCTCTACATTTCGAGTTATTAACTCATTACAAAATTCTACATGATTCATACAATTATATAAAGTCTCGATCACCTTTAATTTAAAGTAACTAGGAGATTATTGTTTCTCTATCAAAAATTCTAGTAATTTATTTAAACCTCCCTTATCTAAAAATAATAATGCATGATATTTTGAACTCAATAATTATATTATTATTGGAAATGCTCTTATGGCAGATGAATATGATGCTTTTATTGCAAAAATTACTGAATCCACTAGTGTTGTTGGTAATAGTTTATAAATACGATCAACATCATTAAAATGAGCAGCTGAATGAATATCTGCTTTTGAATGTTTTAAATGTTTTGTTAAAACTCTATGCAATTATTCCAATTTTTCATGATATAATGATACCAACTATTTATCTACAAAATCATAGTCTTAATCAATGGATTTTAATTCTTTAGCAAGTATTTCAATTTATTTTTATGATTCTTATTAATTAAATTGTTTATCTTCAAGCAATAATTATGGTTATATGTTATCTACACATAAATGATAATTTTCTTGATTGTAAATATGATCTAAGACTTCATTTCTTTATTTAATGATTTGTTAATAGATTTTGTTATCAAAAGTTTAAGTAATAGTGCGTACTCTTTAAATTCTTGTATCAATAACATCATTTAACTCTTGTAATCCAATATTCTTACCATAAGAAGGATTGTAACATTGAATAGAATGTCCTGACATAATTTCACCATACATGCAGATTGTAAGTCGTTTATATTATCCTCTAAAGACTATAAAATCAGTGATATACTATGTAAATAAATAAAATAATACTGGTTAATCGAGTGTGATAAGTATATCGCAATTGTTTGATGAGATTTCTGGACTTCCAAACAAAAGTTAATATCTAGATGAAGGTTTGTTAATCTAATAAGATTTAGCAAAAATCTCTAAATTTCTAATAGGCTCTTCACTTTGAGTAATAGTAATTAATTTTTTGAGACTTTAATGTACATTATAACCTGGTTTGACAATTCTGATTAAGGACACCTTGACAAGTGATTAGAAAATGATTTCATCACAGACTTTAACTTCTTTGACTTTGGATCTTGTGGTATTAGACCCACTTTCCAAATGCTCTAAGTTATCAAAGTATAGCAATTAAACAAAGTGATCCATGGGATAACTCATTATTAAAAGATTTTTAATTAAAATAAAAAATGTCTTCGTTTAATTAGAAGTAACAAAAGAAACTTAATGAACATAAGGAATTAGCATAAAAATAGAAAGATGCAAATGAACGTTTTCAAGAGGGTAAGAAGATAATGATGAAAGAGAATAAGACAGCAAATGATTTTGATAGAGCAATTCAATTATTTTCGGAGGCAATTACATTGTTATAAGTAATTAAAATATAATAAGTTATATAAGAACTCTAATTAAACAGAGCCATAATATGCTAAATTTTATGCAGCGAGAGGAAATGCTTATATGCAAACTGGTTAATATTAGAGAGCACTTTTTGATTTTTCAACAGCTGTTAGATTTGAAGAGAATAATGCAGAACATTATGGGGCAAGAGGAAATTGTTTTTTATAATTAGGAGAAGTGAATGATGCTTTAAAAGAATATGATAAAGCAATTTAAATAAAATCAACAGACGGTTTCTTATTTTTAAATAGAGCACTTGTATATGCTAGATTAGATAATTATAAAAAAGCAATAGAAGATTATTAATAAGCATTAAAGTATTTGAAAGATTCAAATGCATAATTTAAAGCACATTTCCATATGGGAAATTGTTATAGATAAATTAAAAGTTATGATTAATCAATAGAACATTTACAAAAGGCATGTGATATAAAGAAAGATGAAGCACCAGCTCATAATAATTTAGGATTATCTTATTTTGAGAATTAATAATATGAATTAGCATTAGAGAGATTTACTAGAGCAATTGAATAAGATGAATCAAAAGCANGTAATAGTGCGTACTCTTTAAATTCTTGTATCAATAACATCATTTAACTCTTGTAATCCAATATTCTTACCATAAGAAGGATTGTAACATTGAATAGAATGTCCTGACATAATTTCACCATACATGCAGATTGTAAGTCGTTTATATTATCCTCTAAAGACTATAAAATCAGTGATATACTATGTAAATAAATAAAATAATACTGGTTAATCGAGTGTGATAAGTATATCGCAATTGTTTGATGAGATTTCTGGACTTCCAAACAAAAGTTAATATCTAGATGAAGGTTTGTTAATCTAATAAGATTTAGCAAAAATCTCTAAATTTCTAATAGGCTCTTCACTTTGAGTAATAGTAATTAATTTTTTGAGACTTTAATGTACATTATAACCTGGTTTGACAATTCTGATTAAGGACACCTTGACAAGTGATTAGAAAATGATTTCATCACAGACTTTAACTTCTTTGACTTTGGATCTTGTGGTATTAGACCCACTTTCCAAATGCTCTAAGTTATCAAAGTATAGCAATTAAACAAAGTGATCCATGGGATAACTCATTATTAAAAGATTTTTAATTAAAATAAAAAATGTCTTCGTTTAATTAGAAGTAACAAAAGAAACTTAATGAACATAAGGAATTAGCATAAAAATAGAAAGATGCAAATGAACGTTTTCAAGAGGGTAAGAAGATAATGATGAAAGAGAATAAGACAGCAAATGATTTTGATAGAGCAATTCAATTATTTTCGGAGGCAATTACATTGTTATAAGTAATTAAAATATAATAAGTTATATAAGAACTCTAATTAAACAGAGCCATAATATGCTAAATTTTATGCAGCGAGAGGAAATGCTTATATGCAAACTGGTTAATATTAGAGAGCACTTTTTGATTTTTCAACAGCTGTTAGATTTGAAGAGAATAATGCAGAACATTATGGGGCAAGAGGAAATTGTTTTTTATAATTAGGAGAAGTGAATGATGCTTTAAAAGAATATGATAAAGCAATTTAAATAAAATCAACAGACGGTTTCTTATTTTTAAATAGAGCACTTGTATATGCTAGATTAGATAATTATAAAAAAGCAATAGAAGATTATTAATAAGCATTAAAGTATTTGAAAGATTCAAATGCATAATTTAAAGCACATTTCCATATGGGAAATTGTTATAGATAAATTAAAAGTTATGATTAATCAATAGAACATTTACAAAAGGCATGTGATATAAAGAAAGATGAAGCACCAGCTCATAATAATTTAGGATTATCTTATTTTGAGAATTAATAATATGAATTAGCATTAGAGAGATTTACTAGAGCAATTGAATAAGATGAATCAAAAGCAACATATTATAATAATAAGGCGCTTGCATTATATCATTTAGGAGATTTAAAAGGAAGTTTGATTGAATTTAATAAAGCACTTGGAATAGATGATTAAGATGCTAGAGCTTTATACAATCGAGGAAATACTCATTTAGCTTTAGGGAAAAGAGTAGAGGCTCATGCTGATTATGATAAAGCTATTAAATTAATGCCAAAAAATTCAAAATTTTATCATTCTAAAGGATTAGCTTATTAAGATTCTGAAGAATATGAAATGGCTATAAAAATGTTCGAAGAAGCATTAAATATAACACCTAATCATATGCCTTCTATATTTCATTTAGGTTTAATGTATCATAAAAATGATAATTTAAAGGAAGCTTTGTCATTATTTACTTAAGTGTTGAATGCTGAAGGTAAAGATCGTTTAGTCTATTCTTCAAGAGGTTTAGTTTATATGGATATGAAAAATTATGAATTAGCAATATAAGATTTTAATGCTGCAATTGAATTGGAACCTACATATCCAGAAACTTATTATAATAGAGGATTAGCAAGAATTGAAATGCATGAACTTAATGATGCTATTAAAGATTTCGAATAAGCACTAGAACTTAATTCAAATAATCCTGGTATTTACTCAGGTCTTGGATAAGCTTATAGATTAAAGAAAAACTATGAAAAAGCACTCTTCTATTTAGACAAAGCTTTAAAAGACTCTCCTCATAATCAAGAATTTTTAGTATAAAGAAGCAATATATTTATTGATAAAAAAGAATATCCAAAAGCAATAATAGATTTAACTAGTGCTTTAGATAGAAAACCTAATGATGCATAAATATACTATAGAAGAGGATTAGCATATTATAAAAACTAAGAATTTAAAAAAAGCATTGCTGATTTATATAAATCTTTTGAAAATAAACCATTTTAAAGCTATGTACCAGATATTCATTATCATCTTGGAATTTCATTTGCTAATCTTGAAATGTTTGATAAAGCTATTGAACCACTTACTAATGCTATTGATTTATAAAAATATGAACCTGCTTATATTCATGAAAGAGCTAAATGCTATTTACTTGTAGGTGAAAATCAATTAGCTTTAGAAGATTTTGATAAAGTGATTGAAATGCAAGTATTATTTATATTCATATCAAATTATAGCCACATAATTCACATGCTTATTTTGGAAGAGCCTTTGCTCATAAAGCATTATAATAATATGGAAAAGCAGCTGAAGATTTTGGAAGAGCTAAAGATCTTGATCCCATGAATTCAAAATTAATTGTTAATTTCAAATAGATCTATTATGTTAAATATATCAAATTATGTAATCCAGGAGAAGAATAAAGATGATATTATATCTAACTTAAAATATCCTAAATTTTATTCTCATACTTTTTATTAATTAAATTACCATGTTTTTTTTAATTATAATAT
>CAJJDN010000166.1:0-115583 GCA_905182985.1 Paramecium sonneborni | reverse complement strand
TATCAGAAGTATTTGGATACATACTAAAAAAATTAAGATTTACAATATTTAAAGCATATAAATTATACATGAATGAATTATTTTAAAGTGATGATTTACTTTATGTTTGTTTTAAGCAAAATGATAAAGAGTTTGATATTTAAGATCATAATATTAAAAACTGTAGTCTCTTTAATGATGGAATTGTTGTAGAAAATCTAATAATTAGAATTATTTTGATTTCCTTTCAACAGTATTTCAGAGTATATAAATTATATTTCTAAAATTTAATTCAATTTTAAAAACTCTTTTTTAAATTCATATTAATTAGACTATACTAAAAACACTATTCAAGAATAAATGAATTAAACAATCTCAACTGTTTAAATGTACTGTAGAAGTTATAGTTCATCTTTTATAGGATAACCAAATGCAATTCTAACTGATTGTAACAATTCAAAATTTTATATTTTATTATTAGTAAAACTACATTTATATCAAAATTATTAAAGAATTTTAGCATATCAACTTAATTATTTATATTTTCTTTTATTTGAAAACGACTTAAAAATTATCATTTATGAATAAGCAGGTAATAACTAATATACCTCACATTCAAAATTAGTTTACATAAATAATATAATTATTTATACATCTCTCTATTGAGATAATACCTCAAATTTAAATAAATATCAAAACAATTAAACAATCAAACAAGTAATATTTAGCTTTAAAATCATTCCCTTTATATAAATATGGTAATTTATAAAATTCCTTTTAGGTTTTTAACAACAATTATTATGAAAATACTTAACATAACCTTAATTAATGATATCAATCACTAATTAGAACTAAAATGAACTGATAAAAATTTATGCTCATCAGAATCCAGAATATATTGAGATTTATTAATTCTAGTTATGATAAGTCTAATTGATTTGAATAATTTAAATAATATTCTAACTTGATCAATTCTTTTTTAAAATGAATAAGCAATTATTTTAATATTATCTTTTAAATTAATTAAGTGGAAGAAGATTAAAATTGCTTACATCCCAAATTACCAAGTGATTTATGTGTTCATAATAACATATTATCATTTTAATAATGAAATCTATTTGGAAAATATCTAACATTACAAACAAAATATAATACTCATATTGAATTACAAATATTTTACTATGTAATTCTAAATTGGGGTTATGATTTTTTTTATTTGCTATTTCAAATTGTATGATAAAATTTATCATCTATTTATTCTCTCTACTATTTTGTGTATCTATTATATTAAATACCAAAACTCATCTTCCTAATTTTTTTTATAATTATTAAAAAGTGCTTTTTTTAATACTCTAAATAGAATTTATTTCTTAAAATCTACTATTAATTATTTCTGAATAATANAGAATTATTTTGATTTCCTTTCAACAGTATTTCAGAGTATATAAATTATATTTCTAAAATTTAATTCAATTTTAAAAACTCTTTTTTAAATTCATATTAATTAGACTATACTAAAAACACTATTCAAGAATAAATGAATTAAACAATCTCAACTGTTTAAATGTACTGTAGAAGTTATAGTTCATCTTTTATAGGATAACCAAATGCAATTCTAACTGATTGTAACAATTCAAAATTTTATATTTTATTATTAGTAAAACTACATTTATATCAAAATTATTAAAGAATTTTAGCATATCAACTTAATTATTTATATTTTCTTTTATTTGAAAACGACTTAAAAATTATCATTTATGAATAAGCAGGTAATAACTAATATACCTCACATTCAAAATTAGTTTACATAAATAATATAATTATTTATACATCTCTCTATTGAGATAATACCTCAAATTTAAATAAATATCAAAACAATTAAACAATCAAACAAGTAATATTTAGCTTTAAAATCATTCCCTTTATATAAATATGGTAATTTATAAAATTCCTTTTAGGTTTTTAACAACAATTATTATGAAAATACTTAACATAACCTTAATTAATGATATCAATCACTAATTAGAACTAAAATGAACTGATAAAAATTTATGCTCATCAGAATCCAGAATATATTGAGATTTATTAATTCTAGTTATGATAAGTCTAATTGATTTGAATAATTTAAATAATATTCTAACTTGATCAATTCTTTTTTAAAATGAATAAGCAATTATTTTAATATTATCTTTTAAATTAATTAAGTGGAAGAAGATTAAAATTGCTTACATCCCAAATTACCAAGTGATTTATGTGTTCATAATAACATATTATCATTTTAATAATGAAATCTATTTGGAAAATATCTAACATTACAAACAAAATATAATACTCATATTGAATTACAAATATTTTACTATGTAATTCTAAATTGGGGTTATGATTTTTTTTATTTGCTATTTCAAATTGTATGATAAAATTTATCATCTATTTATTCTCTCTACTATTTTGTGTATCTATTATATTAAATACCAAAACTCATCTTCCTAATTTTTTTTATAATTATTAAAAAGTGCTTTTTTTAATACTCTAAATAGAATTTATTTCTTAAAATCTACTATTAATTATTTCTGAATAATATATTATTTGAATATAAAATAATACTAGTGTAATTTAATTTAAAATTTAATAATAATGACGGATTATTATAAATTTATGAGCTAAAAAAATTTTTAAATAATCTTATTATAAAATATTCTATTATTTAAAAATGAAAAGGCCATACGAAGTACTTAAAGAAGAAGGAATTAAACTGTTGAAAAATATAGTAGGAGATAATCTAGATTATTCTTGTTATTCTATTTCCTAGCCACATGTTGGAAGCGTTTGGATCACATATTAAGATAACTCTCTAAACAAAAAAGATCCCAAAGTAGTGAGCCTGTTCTATCATCCAAATTGTAGACACTTAACAACAACAAATGGAAAATTAGGTGAGAAAAAGAGTTGTGCTGGTCCAGGAGAATGGGCAATATCAGAATAAACAAAAGGAGATAAAGATAATAAAAGTGAATGCCGTACATTTTGATCAATTAATATTTTTATTCTATTCTATTATTAATTATGATACGTATTAGGATTTATTATTACGAATTGATGATCGAATTCAACCTTATATTTAAAGATAACATGTTCTTATATTTTATATCAGCAACATAAGTTATTTGAATTCTAGTTTTTCTGTCTTCTTATTTTTATTCTAAATATCTTCTATATTATCTTATTCTTTCTTTTCTAATAATAGATAATATGAAATAATTATAATCATCATATTTTAAAAGGATTGTTTTTATTCGCAATTATATAATATATACTTTGTTTTATTATTTTTTTTGAAATCATTAACATTTGATGCTAATAGTTTCTAGAATGAATGTGTATTTTTTTTAGGATTTTCAAAAGTCATAATATTAATAATATGATTGAAATTTAATTTAAAGTAAATGAAAACGTCAATAATCTAAATGAATTTTATGTTGTATTATTTGTTGATTGAATTATTATAATTTAGTTTGAATAGAAATGATTAATGAATATTTTATAAAATAAAAGTTAGTAAGTTTCTAGAATAAATTAAACAAAAAGAAAGTAATAAAATAAACTTGTTTATTTAGAGAAAAAGAATAATTAAATTTTTTCTAAATTTTTTTTAAACAATGTAAAATATAATTGAGATTGATCCATAAGCAATATTGGAATTTGTAGCAGAAGAGAATAGGCTTGGTCATGCTCAATTAACTCTAAAAAATCTAAGACAATAATAAATTGCATTTAAAGTATTTAGATTTTAGATTTTAGATAAAAACAACAGTTCCTTAATTGTTTTAAGTAAAACCAAGTGTTGGTGTAATTGAGAGTGATCAATCTATGATAATTGAAATATCTACAACTTAAGCAATTAAATAAAATTAAAAGTTTGATGCTAAATTCTAAATAAATGCTTGTGTAAAGAATTCAAATGAATAAGGTACTTTTTATATATAAAGGAGATTTGAGTACATTTTGGATAAACAGAGATCAATCAACAATATAAACATTATTACTAAAGAGCAAGTTAAAATACGATAATAGTCCATAAGATTAATAGATTCAATAATAATAATAAAATAGTGATTCTAAAATATTGGAATCAAGTGTTTTTAATTCAACTCATTCTGATTCAAAAATGTTTAAGTCTATAAAAGAAGAGAGTTAATAGGATGAGTAATTGAAATAATATAAAGAGCAATTAGATAAATTGGTAAGAATTAAATAAATATTTTGTAGTCTTAAGAATATTAATTCTTCAAAAATAAGTTTGAATAAAATCAATTGAATAGTTTATAAATGACAGGTATATGAAAAAAATAAAAGTAGATAAGAATAGAATAAATACAAAATAAGCATTAATTGTAGTAATAATTGCATTAGTAATTGGATATATTATTGGAAAATGATAAAAAATAATTTATATGAATCATCATTTTATTCTGGGTAATTTTAGAGGTGGAGTAGGAGGTAATGTATACCAAAATTCTTCATTTTTATCTTATTAAAATTCATTATTCAAAGAGTTAGCATTAACAGAACGTTTAGACTAAGTTAATTTGAATGCTTCTTCAGTTGAATTTGTTTTACTAAATTCATTATTATTGTTATTATTGTTTTTACCTATGACTTTATTTAATGTGTGTTGTATTTCTTTAACTTTTTAAAGTAATTCTTTCATTTCTTAAACTTCTTCCATTAATTCTTTTAATTCTTTATGTTTAGATGCTTATAAAATCTACAAATCAAGAAATTCTGTTTATTTTTAACTTAATTGATTACCAAAATCTTAAACTTAAGCTTAAGATCTTTATAACTATTTTTCTAATAAATGTAATTCTGTTCTTAAATTGGTATTGGTTTCTAATAATTCATCTACCATATATGTTCTTTCAACATGTTTAAATTTGGCAACATCTATTTATTTGATTAATTTTGCTTAAAATTTGGTTCCAATTTAGACAGGTTTTTCTAATTCAACAGCAATAATATTTCTTATCATTTATTCTTCATTATTTAATATTTGTTTTAATTCTTCTTAAGTTTATTCAATTTCTTTAGTAATTTAGATTCTATATTACTTTTCTTTTTGTAATACTTAGACACAATTTTAAGCAGTTTCCTAATTTAATGAATGAATATACTTCTAATTTAATGAGAGCATCTTCTAATTATTTGATCATAAAATTTATAAAATTAACAAATGAAAACAGTATTAGTATATAAATAATATTGAAAAAGTGTAAATAATATAGTATAAATAAACATTGTAAAGAGAGAAGTTAAATAATTAACAAATATGATCATACAAATAATCTCATAGGTTAATTTTACTATAGGATTGATATAGTTTTATCATAATCTTCTAGAAGATAATTCTTATAATTTTATCTTAATTATAATTTATTCGATATTGGATTGATGACAGGAGTTTCTCTATCTAGAATAGGTGGAAGTTTTAAAGGTTTATTCATATATTCATATTTAGGTTAATGCAATTCAGTGTTTTTGTTTTCAAATGTTTAATTTTAAGGAGTAGGTTAGATAGAATATGATTTATTCCTTTAAGGTTGCTTATCAATTTCAGATTGATTATCAATTTTGGATTCCAATTAAGATAGATAAAGTGCTTTATTATTTTATGCTCTTAGTTAGTCTCTTTCTTGTCTGAATTTTTAAGCTTTCTCTTAATTTCTTACAATTTTACTAGTATAAGTTCCAGGTATAGCTCCTTCTATATCTTTAGTAGCGAGTATTCTATCCTCTTAGAGATTTCCTAATATTAAGTCATAATACTTTGGTTAATCATAATAATTCTCTAAAGCTCTGTATTATTTGATTTCACCTTCATGTAGGTTGTAATGTTTCTTATGAGATCCATCAAAATAGTTTTCTCCTTAAGGAACACAACTATTACAAAAATGATGGAAATCATGTTAATATCTTCTGCGACCATATTGAGGATCTTATTTAGGAATTGTATATCTAAATAATGTTCAAAGATTGTATATACTATAATTTAGTTGGATTATTATAACGAATATCATGTGCGATGATTTTATCTAAATAAGAACTCTTTTATTTTGGTTATGCACCTACAATATCAACTGTTAACAATGATCTATCATATTAATGAATATTATTCATCTATATAATTATTATTATTATTCATTTATTAATCATACCAATATTAGTTAAATAAGTTTTAATAAATATTAATAACATCATCAACTCTCTAATTCTCTAGTATGTAAGAAATCTTTTACAAATTGTTTTATTGATCTAATTTTTTAAATTACTCTTAAAGGAATCATCATTATCATTGATCTTGTTCTCCATACATCTTTAGTCATCTTCCAAATTAGAGATAACCAAAATATAAAATAAATTATGAAAAGTAGAACTTCAAATACTATAAATATTGCCAATCTTTATGTTTTTGCATCTTCAATATCTTAATTTATTGATTTTTATAATTACTCTAATAAATATCTAAAAGTCCCTAAATTAATTATATTATTTTAGTACCTCTATTATAAACATCCTAAATTATTCTAGCTTCTTTAGACTAATTGAAATTATTTAAATTAAGTATATTATTTCTAACATTATCTAAATTCTATGTAATATTTTTAAATTTTGTAAATCCTCTAGCAATACCACTAAAATTGGCTTATGGATTATTCCAAAATTAATCATAAATTGTCATCATATATCTTAAATTTTCAAAATATCTTGCCATACCTACTGCCATTCCTTAATTAATAGCTCCATCAGCAAAATCTTTACAATCAGTCTCAGATAACTCTTTCAAGTAAGATGAAAGAATTGTACATGGTTACAACATAAACATTTCTTTGAATGCATTTACATATATAGAATTTGTAATGTCAATATTCAATGAATGTTATTAATGAATTGAAGAATCAAGTTCATACAATTTATCTACATTCTATTTAACTATCAAATATGCATCTTAATTCTCTATTGTTATATTTCTATCGATATATAATGATCTTTATGCATTATCAGAAAATCTATAAAAACCTTCAGCTCTACATGTAGCATTTATCTCTACTACTAATTAATCTATATTACTGAATAATATATCACTCATAACATAATTAAATATAAAGTAACCTTATAAAATTACCATTATAAAAAAGAATCCAAATATATAATTTCTTTACTCTTTATTTGTATTTTTAAATTTCTTCTTTTTTCTCTTACTCTTTAATGTTCTATTCAATTCTACTTATTCCTCCTTCTCTAAATCCTCTAATTCAGATAAAATATCATCATCTTCACCTATTTAAAGATTTGATATCAAATTTTCACTTTTATCGTATAAATATTTAACTGTTTTGTCTGGAATTTCTAAAAACAATGTTAGAATCTCCTCTTAAATTTTGTTTATTTAAAGTGTTATAATTATTAATACCAATAATCCCAAACCTAATGTTCCTGCTGAAATGCTTAAAATTATTTGAAATTTCTCTTTTTCTTACATAATCTTTTTTGACAAACCTTTAGCATATAAATTACTTGAATTTCTCAATTATAATACTAAATCATTAAGGAGATTATAAATTATAAACTAAACATCATTATCTTCATATACAATTTTAGATAATTCTTTATCTCTTATATTCAATGCTTTACTAACTATTTATTCTGTAGCTTCCATTATATCATAAGTTTCATATTGATCTGCAAATTTAATCTTTACTACATCTTGACTTTATAATTCATTTAATTCATCACTAATAAATATATCTGAAAGCATTAAGTTTTTATTCAATTAAGAAACTATTTATATTGAATTATTAAGTCTATTTTTTTGATTTCTTTCAAATTCATCAATATCTTCTGTAGAGTTCATCTACCAAATATTCAAATTTAACATTTACAAATTTTATACTGAAGATAATATAGAATGTAATTCAGCTGTTCTTAAATTAGTGTATTCAATTAATTATATTGTTTAATAAACTTCATTATTCTGAACTAAACTAATAAAAAAATCAGAAAAACTCAATGCTACTAAAGACAGTATGATTATATTAGTTGTCCAATTTAATTTTTTAATTTCTAAAGGAGTAACTTGATTATTAATTATCAAAGATAGATTTTTTCTTGATTTAAAAATATTATTAAAATCTTGTATTTATCCATCTAATTCATTATCCATATCTTATTATCTCTAAAAAACACTTTTACCTTATTGTTCATCTTCTTCTGAAATTATATCATCTCTATCATCAATTTCTTAAACTCTATTTTCAAACAATCTTACAATTTTTATTCCCTCACCATAATTAATATTTGTTTAAATTAAAATATTAATCTCATCAGATTTTTCTGATTTATTCTGAATCTAAGATTTTATCTATTCACTTCCTTACTAAATTGATGAAATCATAGAAGACTAATCATTTTGATCCCAAAGAATAGTTTAATCTACTCTTTAAGAATTAGTCTCACAAACATAATCACCTTAATATAAACATTTTTATGGGTTAAATTTAAATTACATATTATTTATAAGAACCTTCTAATGATTCATATCTAATTTCATACTCATATCCTATATTTATTATTCTAACTTTACTATATATCCTACAACTTAATCTCCAAGTTCATTAAACACTTCATTTATAAAACATTAAAATTTTATAAATTCACATTTTTTCTCATCTTCATCAAATTCTTAAGAAGCCAATTAACTATTACTTATTACAGAACAAGAATCTATATTAAATAATATTTGACCTCCTGTTTTTTATAGAAAAATCTACTTCTATTAAGAATAATTTGGAAAGATTTCAGTAATTGAGGTTTTTTTATTTGAAATCTATTTAATATGAAGATTTAACAAAGGAATACAAGTTGATGAAATTGAATCAATTATTTCTTCATTATCTAAAATTAAATAACAAGTTGGTTTAAAACTTTTGAGTACTCTAAACTAAGCAGCTAATTAAACATTTTCATCTAACGATTAAATTATTTTTAAATAAATATAACAAGGCATGATGTAATTTGATTTCATTTTAATATATATCAATCTATCCTTGTTAATATATTTATTATCGTTAGATTGAAGAAAATTTTCAACATAAGCATCATGAAATTTAGAATATAAGTTTGGCATAAAAATATTGATTTTTCTATTAATCATTTCAGATTTATTGTATCCAAATAAATTACATGCAGCCAAATTTAAATTTGTTATTTATGCAAATTTCTCAAAAGCAGCTGAAACTAACAATATAGGCTAAGATTCATATCCAATATCATCAATACTAATTAATTAAATTGCCTATATATGTTTCATTTTATTATTTTGATTTTAAAGTGCTTTTGATTTTGATAATAATTCTTCTCCAAAATCTTTATCTTAAAGTACTTCAATAATAAATTTAGCATATAATCTCATAGCTTTAGGTAGATTTTAAGTTAATTTTGACATTTTATTCCATAAATCTTCAACTTAAAGAATAGCTAAATTAATTTTTGATCCAATTTCATTCATTTTACCTAAATCAGGTGATTCTTCTTATAATTATGACCAAAAATCCATATGCATTAAAGTAGCTCTTTCTATATTATTTTAAAATTATTTCATATTATTTTAAAATGCTAATTCACTTGCAATATCTAAATTACCAAATGATTCATTTTATACTGTATTGATTTCTTCTTCAATAATTTTCTTGTATCTAAAGATAATGAAATCATTATCAAGTGATGGACTGAGTGTTTCAGCTTAAATAAATTCATTAATAGCTTGTTATCTTTGTTTCATATTATCTAATAAAAAAAAAGCATAACGAATTCTAAGAGTAATTTCGTTGGGAAATTTCTTAATATTATTAAAGTAAATCTATGCCATGATCATGAGAAGATCAGAATCTCTTTCAGTAATAGTACTTTCCTTAAGGATATGTTTTTGTTATCTTTAGTTGATAAGTTTTTTTTGTTTAAGATAACAATCTTCTCTTGTACAGGTAATTTTATGCATTTCTAAGAAACCATCAATAAGTAATGATGAATGAGAATAAAGTGAACTATTATAAAGAAGTTTAAGGAGATAATTAGTTAATTAAATAATTTAATTAGGATTTTAAACTTTATTGAGATTTAATAAGATTAAATCATAATGTAATTTATCACTTTTGATAATAGCAATAATCATTAGTGGAATACCAGCTATCCAAGCATAAATAGTACCTTGAAATAATATTCCTTCAAGAAATTTGGCAAAACAAATTAGAAAAACTCCCCATAAATTTAATGCAACAAGAATAGACCATGATTTTTAAATGTATAAATTATTAAATGGTTGTTGAATATGTATTTTCCAAAATATAATGAAACTACCAATGAGCATAATAAGAATCATAAAATAATCATAATTTCTATCATTCATGAAAGTATAACAAATGACCATAATAAATTAATAAATAAGGAAAGTTGCATTAGCCATTCCATTTTATTTAGAAGAAGCTTGATGAGGTTTATATCTTGGTTCAAAGTATAATAAAGCAAAGAGTAAACAAAGAACAAAGAAAATAATAATTCCAAAAATAGCCACTATAGAGTGAACAATATGAATATTAACCCAACATTCTATATCAAATAGTGAATGCTTTAATAGACCATTTTGATTATCAGTACATGATAACATGGAAAAGAGTAAATCAATTATAGGCATATATAGTACTTATAAAAATAAGGACATTAAAAATCTAAGTAACATGATTGGCCAACTAAATGAAGAATTTGATTTACTGATACTGTAACTAAGTAAAAATATTAACATTAGGACAAATAATACCATTCCTAAACTAACATACATCATAGCCACAAATCCTTCAAAATTAACCATTTCAAAATAAGGGGTTAACAGAACATACCTATTAAATTAAAATGATTCATTTATACCCAAAGATTTTGTTCAGTTATTTTGTTAAGACTTCATTTTGCCAAACCTTCCATAGCTGACGATTAAAGATTATATATGTTATTTGAATATACTGTATCACTATTCCTATACATGTTAAAATTATTGATTATTCCTCATCTTTTAACATTAATTGAATAACCCTGAAAAACACTCCTTTCATTTCAATCTCTAATTTCTCTAAAATCGATCTATCTGAATCTAAAGAACATTTAGAAGAACCTAAATTTGACTTAAGTTCCATTTTTTATTATTAATTATTATATCTCACTAATCTTCAATATACACTAAAAAACTGATAAATTATTTATATATTTCAATCATCTAAATCATTCTCAATTCAATCATTAATATTAACCTCTTCATTCTCTAACTATCTCTAATTATCCTTATACTTTAAACCAAACTATTAAATAAATTATAAATATCAGCATTTTTTATGAATATCGCCAATAATTAATTCTGCTTCATTTCATCTCAATTTTAAACATTCATCAATTCATCCAACAACTATTTAAAACCATCTGAATCTATTACAAATTTATTTACCATTTAAAAAACACCTTCACAATACACTAGATTATCTTGTATATTTTAAATTATAAATATAGTTTTTTTTAATTTTCACTTCTATTTCTAAACTATCCCATTCTATCAACTATGATATTAATTATATTTCTATATACCCATAAAACAAGTCATATATTTTCTTTACATCCCATTTAATACAAAATATATTGTATACTTAATATTCTTAAAATCACTTTTATTGTTACTCTCATCTCTTAATATATTAATCCATTTCCATTTTTCATAATACTTTAAAGTTTTCTCTCCCTTTTCTCTAAATCATAAGAATTTATGATGAAAATTTTCTCAATGTTTCATATTATTCAGAATTAATTATTTCTAACTAATTTAAACCCCTATAATACAAGTCTGAGTCAATCTGATGGTTTATTGAATATTATTATGTATGTAAATTCCAAAAAGGATTATTCTCTCTCAATTCACAAGTATTTATTAATCACTCATAATTATCTATCAATTCATTTTAGGTATAACATTTAATTCAGGTATCATCTATTACTTAATTTTATTACAAGTAACTTGATTTAGAAAATAATTAAATAAGAAATATCCTTAAAAAGTAAAAATCAATATAGATTATAATTAAAATTAGAGTTCTGATAAATAATTACTATTCTTAATCATTTTTTCTTTCTCTTTGATTTAAATGACTTAATAAGTTCTTATTATTCATTCTATTTACTGAAATCAGAGAATATATTATTATCAAAATGTATATTAAATAAATATTAATATATGAATTGATCTGTATTATTTTCTCTTTCCCTACTATTAAGTTTAAGATTAAGTATTTTCACTCTTGTTATATAAGTATTTAAATGTTGTATTAATTTCTATCCATATCTAATTTATCTAAATAATTATTAATAATATAATGAAAAAAGAGCTGAAAACTGCAATCATCAAAATTAAAAATATGTTTACATTATTTTTTTATAAATCTAATATGCTATCTTATTACGATATTAATATATTATATTTAATAAATGTAGCATTTTGATTCCTTCTAAAGGAGCCTTGTTAATTATTTATTAAATTTCTTCAATTAATACATAAGTAATTATTTATTCTGTCAATTTCTAGAATATATTAAAATTTGAATTAATTAATTGACTGGGATATTTAATTATATTTAGTAAATTACACATATTCACAAATACTTAAAGATCCTAAGAAATAAGATGTACAAAAAATATTAGAAAATTTTAAATAAATGTATAATTTTATAACTATCACTTATGAATTTATTCTATCTTCATCTTTTTTCTCTCTAAGATAAAATGCTTTTGTAAAAAAATATACTTTTATTAAAAAGTATTGAATCTTGGATTTTGAACCACTAATTATTGCTCTACATTAGTACATTAAGACTAAGTCTAATTGATTAGTCTTTTTTTCTAAATTAAAAAAATCCCTATATTTTGTCTTAAGCCTCAAATTAAATTTCAGAAATTTAAAATAAAATCTAAGTTTGATTCTCTCACTCTTCATTAATAATCATATTATTTTAAATATGAGAAAGTTTATAGCATAATTTGAGCTTGAACTATAATTGTATGCAAGTTGAAAGTAATTATATTAGGAAAAGTTGAAAATAGATTTCTTGATGGTAAATCATTTATTTCAATTTTGATATTTTATTCCATAAATCTTCAATTTAGATCATAGCCAAATTTATTATTTATTTTCAACTGATCTTTTAAAAGGCTAATTCACTTGCAATATCTAGACTAAAACAGGAATATCTTAGTTTTTAAGTTTAAATATTTATTATTAATTAAATTTTATTTTAAAATCATTTTTATATTCATTAAATTATCAAAACTTAAAATACCGTTAATAGTTTCATATTACTAGTCTTCTTAAATTATTTTTTTTATATAAAAAAAAATAGATTACCTAAACTGAGAGAGAGAAATAGTTTAAATTCATTTAATAATTATAATTTTTATAAAAAATACTCAAATAAATTAGGGGCATAAATAATTTTTAATCTCGAATTTCTATGATGTCTATTAAAATATTGTGATATATTTCTCCAAATAAAAATTCTATCTAGTAATTTTTTTGAGAGATATTTTCGTCCTTTAATTTTGTCAATCTTTAATTTAATTATTTTTTAATCTTAATAAAAATTTTATTTTAGTCTTTATATTTTCTACTTCTATAAATATATCTCAAATAATATTAAAATAATGATTAGTTTGAACCTTGAAAGATAAGGGTTTTCAGAATTTCTAAAATTCATTAATAATAGATATAATAAAGTAATAAAAATGACTCCAAACCAAGATTAAAAAGTATTCTTAAAAGTAGTGTCTTTCAGTAATGAGAAAAGCACATCAATAATAATTTGATATTATAATCATTTAATTTAATTAATTGATTATTGATAAATATATATAAGAAATCAAACTTCAATATCATTAATTTGAATGTTAGTCTTAATATACGTTTTAATAGATTTAATATTTTGAATGACACCAAGAGGTATCATTAAGATCATGGATCTAGTTCTCCATAAATCTTTAGTAAATTTGGCAAGCAATGGTAACCAAAAGACAAAATAAACAATGAAAATTAAACCTTCAAAAGCTATAAATAATCCTAGTATTTCCGTTTTATGGTTTTCCATATCTTATCTAATTCCTTCAATCATTTATGAAACAAGAAATCGAAAAGTTCCTCTATTATAATTATCTTACATTTCACGAGCCTCTTTTGTTTAATTGAAATTATTAAGATTTAAAATATAATTTCTTACATTATCATTATCTTTTGTTATATTTTTAAACTTTCCAAATCCCCTAGCTAAAAGAGTGAAATTTACATTTGGATTTCCCCAAAATTAATCATAAATTGTCATTATATATCTAAGATTCTCAAAATATCTTGCAATCCCGACTGCCATTCCTTAATAAATTGCTCCATCAGCAAATACTTGACATTCTTATTCAGTTAATTCATTCAAGAAATTTGAAATTATTGTACATGGTTGTTCCATAAAAATTGTTTTAAATGAATCTAAGTATAATTGACTAGTTATTTCAACATTTAATGCATGTTCTTAATGAATAGAAGAATCTAAAATATATAAACCATTAAGGTTGTTTTTTACAATTTCATATGAATCTTAATTCATAATAGTATGATTACGATTTAAAAATAATGATCTTTCACTTATATCTACAAATCTATAGAAACTTTCAGCTCTTGCTGTTGCATTAATTTCAGGAATCATTTAATTTAAATCTGTTAAAAAGTTTTTACTTAATAAATAATTTAATGTAAAATATCCTTGAGCTAATAGAATAATTATTAAAATTCCAAGAATAAAATTACGTTATTCTTTATTTGAGTTTTTAAATCTCCTTCGTTTCCGTTTGGCTTTCAAAGATTTATTCAATTCATTTTAACTTTCTTTTTCAATATCTTCTATATCTGATAAAAAATCATCTTCTTCTCCCATTTGTAAATTAGTAATAAAATTTTCAGCTTTGTTGAATAAATACTTGATAGTTTTTTCAGGGAGATCTATAAAAATAGCTAACATTTCTTCTTATGTTTAATGAACAGAAACAATAGCAATTATCATGATAATAAGTCCAATACCTAAAGCAGCAGCTGAAATACTTAATATCAATAAGAAAGTATCTCTATTATTTTCAGATTTAAACAACAACTCATTTGCATACAAAGTTGAAAAGGATCTTATTTAAAATATCAAACTATTTAAAGAATTAAATAAAACAAAATTGACATCAACATCATCTAAGTTAATGTTAGAAATTGGTTTATCTCTAATAATTAAAGATTTACTCAATAATTATTAGATAGCTTCTGATATATCAAACATTTATGAAGTACCGTCACTTGAAATCATACTTACAACATCATTATTCATCATTTCAATAATAACATCACTTAAACTAACATCTGTTAACATTAATTCTTTATTCAAATTGTCAATATTATTAATAGATTGGTTTAATTTCTTCTTTTATAATTCTTCATATGTTTTTTATTCTGATTCATTTTACAAATCCCAAACATCCATATTTAACATTAATAAATTTTAAATACTTGTAGTAAGGGTTTAAAGTTCTGCATTTCTTTAATTTTAATTTTTAACCAACAAAATTGTTTTATAAATTTCCTAATATTAATCATAGATAATAAAAAAATCAGTAAATGATAAAACAATTAAAATAATAGTAAGAATATTGGAAGTCCAATTTAATTTTTTAATGACTTTTGGTGTTTAATAATTATTAACTATTTAAGATAAATGTTTCCTAGATCTAAAAATATTATTCAATTCATTGTTTTCTTAGGATCTTTAAATACTAGAATCTTAAATCTATCTTCTTTCAAATACACTATTCTTATCTTCATTCTCATCATCCGAAATGATATCTATGTCATTTATATCTTAGATTCTATTCTCAAAAAGTCTCACAGTCACAATTCCTTCTCCATATCTCATCACTTCTTTTTATTCAACATTGTTATCTAATTTCATTAAATGTTTTTAAATCCCTGAGTTTTGTATATCATTCTAATTGGATGAAATCATTGATGAAAGATCACCTTAATCCCAAATTATTGTTTAATCTACTCTCTAAGAATTCATTTCAGCAACAAACTCACCATAATAATTAGCTAATCTAGGGTTGAATTTGAATTATAAACTTAATCCATTATAATGATGTTAATGTACATTTAATTCTTAAGTTGTACTTTTATCATTTCCATTTAATTCTAATCTTACTATATATCCTGCTGTTTCTCCATTAATTTCATTTGAGATTTCAGTAATAAAACATGTAAAATATATTTGATTTTCCTCTTTATCATCCTTGATATTTTTATTACTTTGTTCTTCTTAACATTTATATGATAATATTCCTCCATTTTTAGTTAAGAACTAAGCTTTTAACTAACTAAAATTTGGAAAGAGATCTCCTAACATTATTTTTCTATGAGATATTGCTTTATGATCAATATTTAATAAAGTAATACATGATGCAGAGACAGAATCAATTAATTCATTTGCATCTATTAATAAGTAACAAGTAGGTTTATATAGTTTTAAAGGTCGTAATTAAGCAGCCATTTATAAATTATCATCAAATGATTAAATAATCTTCAAAGTTAAAAAACAAGGAGCAATATAATTGGATTTTTATTTTATATATACTAATCTTTCTTTATTAATATTTTTATTATCGTTTGTTTCCATAAACTTTTCAAAATAATTATCATGAAATTTTGCATATAAGCTTGGCATAAATATATTTATCTTACGATTTATCATTTCTGTCTTCATATATCCAAATAAATTACAGCATGACATGTTTACATTAACTATTTAAGCAAATTTCTCTTGAGATGTTGATACTACTGTTATAGGATTTGATTCATAACATAAATCATCACTATTCAAAAGTGATATTAATTATTGATTCTTTATTTTCAAATTCTACTATTATAAATTTTTTGATTTTGATAATAATTCTTCTCCAAAATCTTTATCTTAAAGTACTTCAATAATAAATTTAGCATATAATCTCATAGCTTTAGGTAGATTTTAAGTTAATTTTGACATTTTATTCCATAAATCTTCAACTTAAAGAATAGCTAAATTAATTTTTGATCCAATTTCATTCATTTTACCTAAATCAGGTGATTCTTCTTATAATTATGACCAAAAATCCATATGCATTAAAGTAGCTCTTTCTATATTATTTTAAAATTATTTCATATTATTTTAAAATGCTAATTCACTTGCAATATCTAAATTACCATTAATGTTTTCACTTTGAGCCACATTCATTTCAAATTCAACAATCTATTTATATCTATAAATTATAAATTCATAATCAAAACTTGGACATAATTATTCTGCTTAAAATAATTCATTTAATGCTTACTGTCTTTATTTCATTAAATCAAAAAGAAATAATGAATACCTTATTCTTAAGGTCATATCATTAGGAAATCTTTTAATTTAATTAAAATATATTTAGCCTAAAACCATTAAAATATCTATATCTCTTTCTGATAAATTTTAATCTTTAAAGAAAGTTTTTTAAATTCTTTAATTTTAACATCTTTTTTATTTAAGATAACAGTCTTCTTTTGCACATGTAGCTCTGTGTATTTCAAGAAAACCATCAATCATTAATAAAGAATCTGAATCTTAAGCTTTATACAATTTAATTAAATAATCTGTTAAGTTTAAGACTTCTAAAGGATCAGCAACTTTATTTAAATTAGTTAATAATAATTCATAATTTAATTTATCAGCTTTAAATACTGCAGCTATCATAAAAGGTAATCCAAATAACCATGCATAAACTGTTCCAAAAAACAATTATCCTTCTAGAAATTTAGCAAAACATAATAATATAACACCCCACATATTAACTGCCGCTAATATAGACCATGCTTTTGCTATATATTTATTATAATGAGGATTCTCAACATGCATTTTCCAAAAAACAAAAAAACTGCCTATTACTATTATCAATATAAAGATATAATCATATTATTTTCCAACCATAAATGTATAACAAATTATCATTACAAGTTCATAAGTAAGAAATATAGCTAAATATCTACCATTCTTTTTTGATTATGGATTCATTTCCATATAACGAGGTTCATAATATAATAGTGAAAATGAAATACAAAATATATAAAAACATATTATTCCAAATATTGAAACAATTCCATGAACTGTATGTGTTCCTTCCCAACAATTTATCTCACTAAACATCTAATGAACAGAATTTCCTTTTTCATTTCTTATACATGCAAAGATTGAAAAAAATAAATCCATTATTGGCATGTATAAAATTGATAAAAAGAGTTTAATTAAAGTCCTTAACATTTAGGCTAATAAAGAATAGCTTGATTATAATCGATAATTAAGTAAAATTATAAGAATGAATCCTATTAACACTAAACTTAAACTAGTATACATCATTGAAATTAAACCAATAAAGGAAACCATTTCAAAATATGGGACTAACATTGAATATCTTCTTTACATCATAGTAATACCCAAAAAATTTATTTAGCTAACGTGACACTTCATAAGTCATCCAAACTGGCCATATTTGACGATTAAATAGTATGTATGTTACCTAAATAAACTATACTATTATAGCTAAAATGCTTAAAAATATTGAAGGTTCATCATTCTTTAACAATAACTCTGTGACTTTGAAATAAGTTAATTTTATTTCATTTAATAGCCTATCTAAACTAGACTGATTGAAATCTAGAGATTATTTGCCACCAAAATTAGATTTTATTTCCATTTTCGGTTTAAATATTATCTTGAACAATTTAATTATTTAATCAGAACACAAACTTTACTCGATAAGAATTAAATTAAAACTATTTAAACTATTTACTCAAAGCTCAAACACTATTTAAATGAATTTAAGATTTTTTATAAAAATAATTTAAAAATACAATATTATTTTTTTTCTATAAGTAATGGATTTTTTTCTCAACATTTTTGTTCTGGTCAAATTAATTATGGATTAATAATAAATACTGAGGATGCATTTTTTATATTTGAATAAGTGAGATTGAATTACATAAATTAATAATTAAATTACAACATTAAATAAAATTTATAATTAGAAATAGCCTATCACGTAATTATTATAAAATAAAACAATTTAATTCAGAATTAAAGAAGTTTTATTAAATCATTAAAATTAAATACATAAATAAGTCTGTTTGGAATATCTTTTAAGAATAAGACATGAGTTATTTATTTAGATATAAACTTGATGATTTTATGAAATATATCAATTTAATGTTAAAATAAATCCAATTGCTTAATATAATAATGGCATTAATGTAGGATGAGGAACTTATAGTTGCAAATTGATTGCAGTGGGTGTATGGATTACATTTACTAATAATGGCATTCCATTAACTAATGTAGCAGCATATGAAAGTAATTCAACACCCCTTTCATCCTTTCTCACTCCAATCAAGAAAAAGTAATTTCGTTCCAACTTTTCTTTCATCTATTAAATAATTATATTAATATAGTACTCTTTATGGATCGATTTAAATTTAAAGGACTTCTTGCTTTCTAGCCATATTTTATGCTTAGCTAAGTTCAATAAATTTTTATTAAGTTATACTAGCAGTTGTACTCTAAAAGCATAAATGATAAAAATACAAATAAAACACTTAAAGACATAGGAATAAAAATATAATAAACATCTAAATTAGTTTTTAAGGCAACTTAAATTTTATATGGCATTTATGGTGGTTCTTCTAATACAGGTCCATTTGTATTTATAGATGATTAAGCAATTTATTATTAACCTGGAAATACTGGTTGACATTAAACTTCAATTGAATCAGGTTATAATTTGAAAGGATTTTTATTAAATTTAATACCAAAATCAGAAAAAGTTTTATCCTAAGTTTTATTTGTAAATTTTAAATCAAGCATAATTTTATCTCCATTTTTTTGAAAGGCAGCTTCTATTTATAATCCTTAAATTTATTTTTAAGAACCAGGAGATGTTGCGTTTAATACTTCAGCAAAAGGAACCCTAATATTTTAAAATGAATTAGGTTATTAAACTTATTATTATGGTATTTATTATTATTATTATTATTATTATTATTATTATTATTATTATTATTGTTATTATTATTGTTATTATTATTATTATTATTATTATGGCTAATTATCATCTAATTCTAATAAATCAATTTTTTAAGTAATTTATTATACTTAAGATTATGGATTTTAAGATTATATTTATGATGAAGTATCATAATTATTTTCATAGATATTGGATTATGCTCCTTATTAATCACTATAATCTTCTGGTCTTCCTTCCATTAATTAATCTTAATCATAAACATCATCAATTTTATCAGCAATTTTAGAATTTAAGACATCTCTTAATTTTTTAACAAAGCTTTCAGGTTTTTTGGTATAAACTGAACTTAAATTTCCAATATTTTCAATTAATTTATCTAAGAGTTCATTTTCAATGGTATAGCTTGAATCAGAAATAGTAGGTCTTTCTGAGAAAACAATTTTTTTAGCTAATTCTGGATCAGTAGATAACATTCTCCAATAAATATATGCTCTATCTCTAAGATCAGGATTTTCACATTCAATAGTAGCAGTTTTAAGAAGGTTATGAATTAATTCTTTTCCATCATTAGGTCTTTATAAAAATAATTTCATAACAGCTACTAAGATTTAATGTTAAACATTTGCAGGTTCATCTTTAAAACTATTAATAAATAAATAATAAAGTATACTTTTCACTAAAATTGCCTAAAAGAGAATCAGCATTTTCAATTGTATCTACATATTCACCAATAATCCAAATCATTGAAGCTTTTGCTTCTGGATCTTCAAGAGCTTTGAGATTTTCACAAAGATCTTTAAGAATCATTTCATATTTTCTTGGATATTTTCTAAATATATCTCTAATAACAACTATGCTTTCCATAACAACATAATTAACTTTAGTTTTTAAACATTCCCATAATGCTGTAACACACTTCTCAGCTGCTTTTTCTAATTTTATTGCACATCTTCCTATTGTTCTCACTGATTTCCTTACAAATTCAACATCTACTTCTTAAGTGTATTCTTTTAATTCATGTAAAATCTATTAAATATTATCATTATTAGCTAGTTTAGATAAAACTTCTAATTTTTATAATTTAATATAGATTGGATCATTAAAATTACAAAAGAATACTTTTATATCTTTTTCTATTATTATTGGTCTTTTTTAAATGATCAAATTTATATTTTTTAATGCCACATATTAAATTTCTGGCTCTTTACCTAAACTTAATAATGAAATTAATGGTGCAGTCATTTTAAGAGCATTTTATCTTATAGTTTCTGGATTTTAAAGATAATCCAAAAATTTCATCATTATTTTACATGCTGATAAAACAACACCAGGATTATTATGATTTAATCTAGGACTAACTCTTTCTAGAATACTTTAAATAGATAATAAAATAATATATACGCTTCAGCTTCTTTTCCATCTTCTGGTATATACATTGCTAATGCATCTAAACAATATATCACACCCCATTCATTGCATTCATTCATTGCAGTCAATATTTTTTAAATTGTATAAGGATTTAATTAAAGCATAGTTGTACCTTTAGATTCTTATACAATTAATAATGCACAAACTGCATTTGCAACAACCATGGCATTACCATCATTTAATAAATTCTCTAATAATTTCAATAAACCCTATTCTTCTATAAGTTCAGGTGATACATCATATAATTTAGAAATACAAATAGCTGCTGTCTTTCTAACATATGAATCTTCATCCTTATTGTTAATTTACATTCATTACTTTTATTGATTCCTTTAATGGATCCAACAAATATTCTGTAATTAACTTTACTCTTATGCATCCCATTGTTCTGATAGCCAAAGCTCTCAAAAAAGGGTTTGTCTTATCTCTTGCATCTTTTCTAAAACTGTTTACAGCCATGACAGCAAGATCAGGCATAATTTTGGCATAATTGATGATATACAAGTATACCAATTTTTTTAATTCTAAATTTGATGTTTCCATATTCTTTGCCACATCAGGAAATAACATACTAACATCTTTGCCTCTTGTCATTGCATCAATAATCTATTATATATAATTCAAAGTACTTTTCTAATAGCATCTCTTTTAGATTCTATTTTATTTTAATTCAAGGCATCTTATAATTCTTTTACTTCTTTTCCATATCTTGATCTTGAACTTCTACTAGTACTTGAAGTTGAAGCTGTAGGACGACTCATGCAATTTTAATTTTAATTTAAAAAATATCTTTATATATTATTCAACTTCTAAAAAAGTTCCCTTTATTAGTTTCTTGAATAACTTGGATTAGTACATTTGAATGATTATCATTTATTTTAAAGGGTAATTTACATACTCCAAGTAAATTTACACTTATCAAATAATTATTTATTATATTGATGAGTCTCATAATTCTTTAACACTAGTAAGCTCATTAAATTCTTCACTTATTCTAATAAATCTTCTTTTTTTAAATAAGATTTCACTCCCTCTCAAAAGTCTCTAATTTATTGTATGTATCTTTATGCTTTTTTTTATTCAATAAATTCTCTCATTAAATATTAAGCTCTCCTTTAATTTCCTCAAACTCATATTCTTTTTCATTTATGGCAATTCAATTAGCGTAATAATATCTTATTTAATTTCTTAATTTTCTATCTATCTTTTTTATTCTTATGCATTTCCTTTCTTTTCTACTATAGATTCAACCTTTACTCTTTAAGTTTTATGACCAAAAAATCTATCAATCATTGAAACAAATGGAAATTGTTTATCTTTCTCAATCAAATCTGTCACTCTTGTACTGTTTTCTATTAAAAATATTTAAAATTTATTATTTATTGCCATTGGATCATCACAATATCTTCCAGTACTTTAAGTTTTTAATGAATAAGATAATTTGGTAATTCTTGAAGGCATCTTTATATATTATTGTATTTTTATATTAAAACTTATAAATTTTCAAATTAAATCTTTAAATTTTTTACTCATTTTAGTTAAACAATGTAATTAATCTTCTAAATTAATTAAATATGTTTTTATTTAATTTAATTATTCGATCTTAATAACATTGTACATTCAAATAAATATATCTCATTTAAATTGATATAAATATAATTTCATATTTAAATGTATTTTATATTATAGAATTATAATAATAAGGATATCTAAATACTTAATAAATAAAGATATCTTACTGTCATAAAACAAATCCTTAGATTATAAATTCAAAAATTAATATTGAACAAAAAAATTAAAAACTGACTAATTATTTTCAAATAGATAATAAACTAATAGATTGACATATCATATCGATTTTTCCAATTGGAACATATTCTTTTAAAGCTGTCAATTTCAAATATAGTAATTGAGTGAATTATTTCAAATTTTCATCAACAGGAGTTGTTCTTAAAATTCTATAAATTATTATATATATGATATTTACTGATTTAATTATGGTAACATCTCTAATATAGTTTCTAATGTATCACTTGTTTCTACAATCTAACAGATTACCAAAAGATATCCATATAATGGTATTTATTGTTCATAAATAAATTTCTTTAAAATCATCAATTATCTATTTCCTTCATAGGATTACAATTCTAAAAGAAGAAACAAAAATAAATTTTCATGATTGAATGAAATTAACAAAATCTTACATACAAACTACAATAAAAATGTAAATTACTTCATCCAACTTATAATTGTAAGCCATTTTGATAATTTATCTCAAAGAGTAAGGAATCACATTATTAACTTCCATTTTTGTATTTTATTCAATTAGATAAAAAAATAATTCAAAGAGATGTTTAATATTGATAAGTTCTAATTTAAATTGTGATTCTGGTTATAGTTGTTCTAAAATTTCAGATACAATAATGAATAAAGATTTATTATTTTCCACCTTCCATTAATATTTATACTAATTATTTCCCATAACTGTATCTTTAATGAATTATATTGAACATGTATCCATTTACACTGAGATCATAAAATAAGTATGAAATTTAACTAATTACTTAGCTAATGATGAGGGAGGTATTGTACATATATTATATGATTATTTACATAGATCAATTGATAGACTCTTCTTTGAGGCTATATATTAATAAAGTAATTAATATAAATGATCAACATTTGCAGGATCATTTTATTTAATGCATTTCTCAATAAAATTCAATAAGAAATAATACATATGTTGATCTAAGGTAGGTTGATATTCTACAAAGAAGTTAATTACTGTCTAGTAATAGTAGATTTATTAATTCCTTATACATGATTCTAAAATTGAATAAAACAAGACTGAATTTGAATCAATTAATTAGTATGATTCTTCAAGAAGGGATTTTAATTATTTACATAAATTAATTCTATTTTCTTATTTGTTATTGCTTTGAAATTCTTTTAAAAATAGTAAAGTTGCAGTAACAATACCTGATTTATAATTTTTTAATAAATTTTAAAATAAAATTGTTTAAGTTTATGGTAAGATGCCAAATTCTAAATTTAAGAACATAGCTAAATGTTACAAGGTTTAACTTTCTTTAATTTAAAGATTTGATAATAAAGTAATTAATGATCCAAATTATTTAGACAATTTGATATCACTAGCAAAATGAGGAATTATCAATAAAATCATCTAAAAAAATTCATCTAAACAAACTTCTTAATATTTTGTAATGTGTTAGACGATAGTAAATATTAATTAACATAAGTCTAAAATATTGATTATAAGATTATTGTTTAAGGTTTGAATTTGATCTTTATTGAAATTATTAATGCTCATTAATTAAGGAAAGTCTAGAAGCATTTAATTGATGTCTTTAATTAATTTAATAATGTTCTATTGATTAGATGCTCTAAGTATAAGATTAAATTTGAATTGAAACCATTAATAAATGAGTACAAAATTGATTGTATATTAAGATATATTTTAATTTAATTCTTTAAGTAATATAAGAATATCAGTGACAGTATGCATTAAATTGTTATCTAGAAATTGTTAAAACATTTTAGTGACTTAATTTTTAACTTTTTCAAAATCAATTTCTGTAGATAGTTCTTTGAATTTAACAATTAAAATAAGTAATTAAATTTCAAGTGGAGTAGTTTTTTATAAATCATATTATTTACTTTATTGTATGAAATCATTAATTCTGTTTAATTTGTAGTAAGATAATAAGATACATTGATTACATTGGTTGAGATAATTATGATCAGATTTCTTGAGTTCTTCTTTAATATTAAGACATATAGAAATAACAGTATCAAGATTGTTATTATCTTCAACTAATTAACAACATTATTATAAGATTAGATAATATGAATATAATATTAAGTTGGCTTATGAATCAACTAATTTATGTTTTTTTTAGTCAAATTTAATAATATATTGATAAAATTGATCTATTTTTTCACTTGAATTAAATTAATTAATTTTATAAAGAAGCATGCTAATTTATGAGATTTTGTTACAATCTATGCACTATTCAAATTTTGAGCATTATTCTAAAGCATTTTAGGTTAATTCATTAGGTGAATAGATTTTAAGGTATAATATTTTTTTTTATAAGACTTCAAATAGATAAAAATATTCTTAAAGTAAATTTTAGTTTGAAATGTAAATGAAAGAATTGATCAACATGACTTGAACTTAAATTAAAGGAGTAATATAATTGTCATTTTCATCTTATTTAATTGATAAATGATCTTCAATTTAATTAAACCAATTGATTAATAATCTAATAGCAACTATTGACAATTTGATACATAGGATCTTGCACTATCTTTCTTTGATCTTGTTGTAATACTTTGTTTATGTCGAAATCTAAAAATTGTTACACTTCTGAAACAAGACCATCACATGGTTATTATAATTGTAGTACTTCAATAAAACATTCAATCGAATTAAGCATAATATTTAATTTAAATAATGGGTAATTTTAATCTGTATATATATATATTAGCTCATCTAATTTCAATGAAATATGAATCCATTTTCATTTCCTCTAAGAGCATGTTAAATTTTTGGTTAAACACAAGCTTCAACACAAGTCACCAAATCTCTATAGGGATACATCTATTTCACAATTATTATTCAATATTGTACACAATTCTTTTCAGGATCTGCATTTTTCAAAGACAAAAAAGCTTTAACACATCTGTCATATTTGTCATCATACCATTTACATTAAGGCCTACAATATTAAATTAGCAATTCTTTTGGATCTTTACCCTATTCCAACATTGTCTTTATAGCTGAAGGATAATTCTCATTAATTTTTCCCTCTCCAAAATTAACTTAATTAGACATCTCTTTATAAATTAATTTAATAAATATCTTTCTTTTCTTTTCATATTACTAATAATCAATTAATACTAATTTATATTATATAATATATAATTCATATATTTTTTTAAATATAACTTATTCTTCATATTTTTTCTATTTTATATGACTTTGCACTTTTACTCCATGCAACTAAATAATCAAAATTTGGACTCAATGTTCCAAATATTTAATTATCTTGAAAATTTATAGTATTCAATTTTTAATATTAGTCTCCATTTCCTTTCTTCATTACGAAAACCATATTATTTATTTTAATAGAAAATAATCCTTTTTATTCATTATATTAATTAACAAAAAAAGCCTTGTCATCCTGACAGACTGGTAAATCCAAATTTACATTTTTCTTTTCTATATTCTTATTGTATGAAACTTAATATAGTTCTGTACTTGCTGATTCTAATGGTTAATATATAAATTGATCATTATCAATAAAACTAGCTCTAAATCCATTCTTTTCAAGTTGAATACTTTTCTCTTCCTTCCAATTTCCTCCTTATGAAGAAAATATAACTAATTTCTTATCCCAACCTTATGTTAGAATTGTATTCTAAGAATTATTCAAACTTATGCTATATATTTAGGCTTTGTGAGAATTAATATTTTAGAATTCTGAATAACTATTTCCATTTTTTTAGAAAATTAATAATCGACCATCCCAACATCCAATAAATAATTAAGAGTCATCTTTTTTCAATAATGAAGATAATATCCAAGATTATGTCTAAAGTGCTTATTATTGTGAAAATTAATTATTTGCTCCCAAACTCCAAATCTTTATGGTTTAATCATCTCCTCCAGACACAAACATATTCGTCTATTTACTATAGCATAATGTGTTTATATCTTATTGATGAGCTTTCAAGATAAATCTCTTTTTATCATAGCTTAGGTTTCCTCCTTAAAATTTCCAAATTTTAAGAAATTTCCCTGAACAACTTACCATTATGTTTCCTTCATTATTAAATACAATAGAATAACACCATTATTCTTAATTCAAAGGATGACTATCATCTATATCGAACCAAAGATCATCATTTTCATTTACGTACATAATTCTATTATATATTAATTTTTTTTTTAAATTATCAAATATAAATCTTGAAATAATAATTGTATAAATTCTTTAAAAACCCATTTTATTTTATTTTATATTTATTTATCGTTGAATTTTTCATCATAGTAATTAGCATAGGTTAAGGTTTCTCTTTAAATTTATATAAATATATTTTTAAAGTTTTTTCTCTTTTTAATTATCAATTGGTAAATTTTTGTAGATAAAATCTAAATCCTCTTAAATATTTCCCACTTGATGTAAAAATTTCAATAAATCTGATGTAGAAATAAATCCTTTAAAATCAAGATCTAAGGTTTTAGAAGGAAAATTGAATAAATTTAATAATTTATGAACATAATCCAATGATTCAATCTGTTAGAATAAATATTATGGTATTTAATAAAAATATTACTTTTACTTAGATTTTTGTAAATTCTGTAAGATTCTGTAAGTAACTTTTTATATATAAATGATATTGAATATTTAGACATAGGAAGTTTTTGTTGTAATTTTTATTTGCTTTAGTAGAAAAAGATCTAAATCTATGATATTTTTGATTTGATTGACAATCATATTGATTAATATTTTGATTATCAAAGAAAATAATATGAAAGGGATTTTATTGAATGATTAAACATAATTGTTTGATTTTTATTTAATTTTAGGATGAGAGCATTCAAGTTTAATTTCTAAAAGTAGATAATATGATGATTGTGATTATATGGATATAAAATTGGATTGATATTTTTATGGAAGTCTATTATTTAATAACCAGAAGTGACAAATGTTTTTAGGCTCTTGATTTTACTTTTAGAACATTCAAGATATTTTCTTGGAAACACTTTGTAAGAGCATAATTAAGTAATTCATTCATGATTATTATTATTTTAATTATTTAGTTTTTATGCAAAATATTTATTTCTTTCCCTATATACGACTCAAAATCTAGTCTTGTTGTTTTTTTAGTTTTAAAATTTCTTTTATCACTTGAGATTTATCATAGTATTCGTATCCAAATTTATTTTTTAATGCTCTTCCAATTTTGAGAGTAAAATTACGACTATCACTAAAGACATGTTATCCAAAAGTTTCTTATATAATTTGAATTTCCTTATTTGATATAAATTGACCTAATATTCTAAATCTATTTTATGCTGCATTTAATTTCTTAGCATATACCATAATGTTAGCTCTTCTTTTTGTACGCTTTTGTCTAAATTATTCTGATTTCTTTTTCCTTACTAAATCTTGGGTTTGACTATGGATATTAATCTCAAAGGCTCTTCTTTTTTGTTTGTTTTCTAGAAGTAATTCAAATTATCTTATCACTTCTATTTCAGACTATGTAAAATTGTGAGCCTCCTTAAAATGCATGATTTACTCTTGTAACTATTTAATCATATCCTTCTTGCTTGTTATAGATTCATTACCAATCATAAATTATTCTGATTCTAATTATGGATCTGAAAGAGTTTTTATAAAAGAAGTTAGAGGAGGACGAAACAAATTCATTTTTTATTATTTATGTAAAAAAAAGTAATTAAAAAGTCTTCTACAGTCAAATAATTTGATGCAGCATCTCCAGCAACCAAATTACTTGAAAAAAGAAGAAAGATGTATGAAATACATGAAGCTTATGAACATTAATAAGATGAATATAAGAAGTATAAAATTCTATAAGGTTTTTTATTAGACAAGAAGAAGAATTTAAGAAATAAGAGGAGTAAATAAGAGAGAAGGATAAATAAATTTAGGAGGAACTTATAAAGTTTTGTAATTTTCTTTAAGAGAATGAGGCAAAGAAAAAGAGAGCTTTGGTTCGTTTTTAAGAGGAAAAATCATATAAGGAATAGAAGGAGAAAGAAATATAAGATTTAACTGCATAATGGACTGATTTGCAAAGACATTAATAGCGATTAGAAAAGAAAGGTAAGGAATAAAAGTTCTTATGTCTTAAGTTACATCTTTAAAGAAGTATGAAGATTATTTGGATAGTATCATAAAGTAATATCCAGAGTAGTATCATGATTTGTAATCAATTTTGGATAGATATGCAACATTGACAAATTCTAATTCAAAGTTGGTAGAAGAACATTAGAATATGGAAAAGGAATTTGAGAAGTTAAAATATGAATCAACTTAATATGAGAAGGAGAAAAATCATGAGATTCTTCAATTAAATAATGATATTAAAGATTTATAAAAAAAGTTAGAAGAGAAAGCAGCAGAGAGAAATTAAATATAAAGTGTTTATGAAGCTACAACTAATGATGCATCATCTAAAAATTTAAGTTTAGGTAGAATTTTAATGGCAGTTGATAATTTATTTACGCGTTGTTAAGAAGGAACATAAAGAATGAAGTAAGATTTCGAAGAGTACAAATAAGATAAATAAAATAAAGAAAAAGTAAAGGATAAAATTACAAATAATAAAATATAGAGTTAGGACTTATAATTTAATGATGAGGATAATTATGAATTAAAAAGTATATAATTATAATATTTAAAATAGGTTAATAAGCAGCTTGGAAATTAAAATAAATAGTTTAATTTATGTCAGATTTTAAAAAAATAATAGATAATTGTAAAGGAGAATTAGGGAAATGGAAAGAGTAGAAAATAAAATGATATTAAATATATTTATATATATTATTAATGAATAAATAAGAGAAAAGGAAATTACCTAATCATTTATAATATGACACAGTAAGTCCTGCAACTAAATTACTAGAAAAGAGGAGAAAGATGTATGAAGTGCATGAAGCATTTGAAGCATAAAGAGAAGAATTTAAAAAGTATATTAATATTTAGATAATAAAATTATAGATAAGAAGATAAATTTAAGTAAGAAGAAGAGAAGATTAGATAAAAAGATATGGAAATTTAAGAATCTTTAATTAAATTTTGCAAATTTTTATAGGATAATGAAGCAAAGAAAAAAAGAGCAGAAGGTAGATTAGAAGAGGAAAGGAGATAAAAATAATATAAAGAAAAAGAAATTTAAGATTTGAATGGTTAATTATAGGAATTAGAGAAAAAATAATAAAAATTAGAGAAAAAGGGTATGTTTAGGTTATTATCAAAACAGTTACTTCAATGAAAAAATATGAAGAATATTTAGATAGTGTAGCAAAATAATATCCAGAATAATATCATGATATGGCATCAATATTAGAGAGACATAGTACACTATCAAGTTAGAATTCCAAATTGGTAGAAGAACATTAATCTATGGAAAAAGAGTATGAAAAATTAAAATATGAATCAACACAATATGAAAAGGATAAAAATCATGAAATTCTTTAATTAAATAATGATATTAAAGAACTTTAAAAAAAGTTAGAGGAAAAGATAACAGAGAGAAATTAATTATAATAATTGGTTGAAGCATCAGCAAATGAAGCTTCATCTAAGAATTTGAGTTTGGGAAGAATTTTAATGGCTATAGATAATTTATTCAATAGATGTTAAGAAGGAACTCAAAAAATTAAACATGAGTTAGAAGAAACTAAGTAAGAGAATAATAAAAAAGAAGATAAAAAGGTTAAGAAAGAGGAAAATAAGAAATAATAGAATAAAGATGAGAATAAAGAAGAAGAAGAAGATAATTATGAAGTTAAAAGTTAATAGGCTATGTAAAAATTAAAAATTATATCTTTATATTTAAATGATTTTAAGAAGATCATTTAAGGATGTAAAGAAGATTATAAAAAAGCATAAAATAAATGATTTTAATTATATATAAATAAATAAACTAGATCATTCCAACTTTTTGGTTACAGCAGCTAAAAAATATTTTTTTTATGTTTGTGACATAGGAAACCTTCTTGAAGAACGTGCTGTTTCAACTAAATTAATCATTTTATTTGGTGACATAGCTTATTTTTAAGGTGTTTCATAATCACAACAATCATCTAGTTAAACATTTTTAGATGTCATTAATTCATTAAATTCCTTTAGTAATATTTGCATAATACTTCGCATTTTTGCTAAGTATTTTTATTTTTTTTATTTTATTTTTTATTTTTCTTCTGAGATTTATTCTGCTGCTTTTGTATAATGTTTATGTATTTTTGGAGCTTCTTGATAAAATTTAACTAAAGAATTGAGTTCAGTTTAATTAAGAGTATGTAAATCATTTTTGATAGTTTTTTTAAAAGGTTCTAATTCATTATTCATATTTAATTAATATTAAGCACTATTATCTGATATTTTCATAACATCAATGTCAATTTATCCTTTAAGATCTCCTTTGATTGTATTAAATTTTTATTTAATACATTCCATGCAGTTGTCTAATTCTGTATCAATTTGTTTCTCTAAATCCTTTTAAGGAGAGTTTGTTGATTGTTGAATTTCAATTGAATTGATTTACTAAATTGATTCATTTACAAAATCTTTAAATTGATTAGTTGTTTTTCTATTATGAGTAATATGATCATCAAGAAAACAATCAGCACAACCTAGATTTTAAGTATTCAATACCTATTTTCTTAGGAATAGAACATTAAGGATCAACACATACATATTTTATGCGTTGAGAATCATGGTTTGGATGTTAACAATTAGTGATATCCATAAATTTAATATATTATTCAGCCGCCAATATATTCCCGGTTATTAAATTCAAATTAACTTGAATTCACCCAATCAAAAAGAACAAATTCTTTTAGATTAATTCTTGTTTACTTTCCTGAATTATCAATCAATTCATTCATAAATCATACAAATTCCAAAAATCTTAAGTTTTATTCTATTCCAAAGGTTTTCAGCAAATATATAAATATATATTATAATATATTTATTTATATTTGTTTAAGTTAATTAAATCAAAATCATCAATATCAAAATAGATAAATCATTTTTAAACATATTGAAATGTACTTTATACTCTATTATGATCTGAACGATTTTTTTTATTTTGATTTTCAATTTCCTCCTCAGATTCACTACATACTTAATCATATAATTATTAACTTGATCTCCTTATATTGATAACCTAAGTAGAAATTTGATATGAAAAAATACATTAGGATTTTTAGTTGGAATACCCATAATAGGATCTAGTTTGTTAGGTACTTTAATAGATTTTTTAAAATTAAATTGATTTAAGACTTTTAATTTAGTTACAAATGCAAAGAATTCTTAAAGAAGATTATTATTAATTTAACACTATGGAGGAGGTTTAGTTATGTTTGATGTAAATTAATGAAATTGAATTAGATATTCATAATGTTTTATACTCTCTAAATATATCTCATAAAGACTAAGAGTATCACTATTTGGTAGAGTAGCATATTGATCGATGATTTTTTCAATTTCAGTACAAATAAACTTTTAAAATCTCCATACATCAGCATATAATGCTACTTAAATTTCTATTAAATTTGGATTGAATTAAATTAATATTAATCCTGAGTTAATTAGATTTTATATTTTATAATGCCATAAGAACATAAGTTTAGCTTCTATTTGTTCTTTATCTGATATATAAGGATAATTAAATTTTAGAACTGCTCTATAAAGATCAACATTAGCTGCTAACTTTTATAGATAAACATAACACAATTAAGCATATATTCTAGCTGGTTATGTTTTATCTTCGAATTCAGTTAAAATCTTTTAACTTTATTAATTCTTTTATTAATCAGGTTCTGTTTAAGTAGAATACCATTCCTATTTTTCTAGTTGTACCCAAGGCATTTTTGTTTCTCTTAATTTGATTGCTACATCTTATATTAATTCATTATATTAAAATTGTTAATGTAAAGCTGCCAATAAATGAACTATTTAAACACCTTATAGATCTTTAGACTTAGTTTCTAGAAACTAAAAAAGAAATTCAATATGTTCTAAAACTTTAATTTATTATATTATACCATCTCTATCAATTAAATATTATGCTAAGACTTCACCCTTTTATTTTAGATCCAATTTACCATTCTAATTAATAATTTATGCTAATTTCTCTTATAATTGTTGATTTATGGGAGTACTTGATGCCTAAGTAGTTTAATTTGATCCAAAAATGGATGTAAATCTAGAAAATATAGACATTTATATATATTATATATATAATTAATGAAATATATTTTGATGTCCATATTTTTTATTAGTTTTCTAGCTAATGATAAATATGATTAATAGATGTGTCTATATAATAATATAAATGAATAAACATAAAAACATTTTTATATGTATTTAATGTAATATTGTATTGTATCAATAGACATTTCCTTCAAAGGTTTATTTAAACCATTCAACTGCTTCTTTTTTAGTTACTCTTTATTAAGTTCCTAATCTAGAATTTCTTGATTTTCTTTAAGCAACTCTTAATCCTGGTCTAGATAAGACTACATAGAAATCCATACCGAAAATACCTAAAATAAATAAATAATTAATTATACCTGTGTATGGATCATATTTTAATCCCAAATCAATATGTTCTTGAATACCAAAACCAAAGTTTCCTGAATCAGAGAAATTTCTCTTTTTTAATTCCATTTCTTTGACTCTTAATCCTCTAACAAGAATATCTCTAGCTTAATCACCTCTAATTGTGCAAAATACAGAAATCTTTTCATTTCTTCTAATACCAAATGATCTGACTGTATATCTTGCTTTACCAAATACAGGCTTTTATCCTGTAAGATCTTCTAAAACTTTAGCAGCTTTAGTTAATTTATCACCTGATTCACCAGCACATATGTGAACCATTAATTTTTCTATTCTAATTTTTCTCATCACATTTTCTTTAGTTTCTTATGGTTTAGCTCCTTTAGCTTAAGTTGCAGGCTATTATTTAGCATCAGTCTTAGGTTATTATGCTTTTCCACCTTTTGAAGCTTATTAAGACATCTTATTTCCTCAAATTAAAATAAAAAAAAATCTTTATATTTAAAATATAAACAGTTTGAAAATATTAAATATAATAGATAATTTACTAATATTATATATGTACTATTTTATACTGTAATAATATATCATTATCATTCTTTTTATACTTATTCTTCTTATTATTCTTTATCAATTTATCCTTACTTAATAAGATTAAGAGCAGTTTAATCTTCAGCTTATCCTTTTCTTCTAACTTAAGCTGTCTTAGATCTTTATGAATCATCATAAAATTCTCTTAATTTTTAAGCTAAGATATATTAATAAAATAATAAATACCATCAACTTTAGGTCTTTTGACTAACTTGACTTTTCTCAATGTAATATTTTATAATGGGAAAATAGCTTTAGTAGCTTTTCCAATTTCTTTAGCAAGACTTTCTTAATTAAAGAAATTAAGTAATTAAGTGATTGATTTTTTAGAGACTTCTTTAAGAACAATTTCAACAATCTTCTTTCTAATATCTTTAATTTAACTTCTTTAAGCATAAGTTGTCTTTCTTTATTAATTTTTAATTGATTTAGTGAATGCAATAACAAAGATTCTAAGAATATATCCATCTTAAGATCTAGCTTCTACTTAAGTCTAAAATGAAATATAATAAATGTAAAGTACTTCAATTAAAGTTTATCGCTTTTTAATCATTCCAAAGATCTTATCTTTAGTTGAATCAAGCCCATAGAATGATGTTCTACATCTTGTACCTTCAACATCATCTATAATTAATTTAACTTTTCTCCATGCCATCTAATCTGATTATCCTTAAAGATCAGCTAAAGATGCTTCTACTACTCTTCCTTTTATAGCTTCTGTAGCAACAACTATTATTATTTATTTATAATAATATACCTGTTCCTGCAGATTTATTTATACATGTATAACCAAATCCACCAGCACTAAATGGTACAGGTGCTGTTAATTCAAACCATTCCTTTCTAGCTAATGGGTCTATTGTTTTCTTTTATCCCTTCTTCTTTCCTAATTTCTTATTCTTTCCTTAAGTCATACAAAAAGATTTTGATTTTTTTTAATTTTTTCAAAAATTTATTATCTCTCTCATCCAAACCCTCAAATAAATATATATTATTTTTATATTATGAAATAAGACAGTCCACGTTTCAGAGCAGCTCTACTCCATTCCATTGAATAAGAAAGATCTAAAAAATTAATCGACTTCAATGAACTCCTCAAATCTAATGAACTTACATATCTTAAATTTGCATTCAAAACTGAAGAAAGATAAGAAAATATTTATATCAAACAATTTTAAAAAGCTTCTAATTTCCAAAGAACAGGTTTCATATTTTATATATATTTAACCTAAAGGAACTATGAATATTTGTGATCTATGGTCTAATGCATAAATCAATAGGTATTTAGATATTTCTCGATTTACCAAAGATAAATTCTTACTCTAAAAACTTGCTAAACAAAATAATAAATTTACTTATATTAGAAAACCCACAACTTTTCTCTCACAAACACCTAGACCACTATCAGTCTAAAAGAAAGACCTTAAATCTATTATCTCAGAATTAAATCTATTGCATGAACAAAATAAAAAACTCAAATCTCAAATTAATCGAAAAATTTATTGTAAAACAGTCTAATGTTGAAAATCATTATATATTCAAACAAATTTCATAAATTTCATAAATTTCTTTATCAATTTCATCTACTTCTTATTTAGTTCTTTCTAAAAGCATTTCTTTTATGCACATACCAATAATTCTTCTGCTGCTTTGCTCTTATTTATAACACATTGTTGAGCCTATTTTCAAAATTCTTAAGTTACCTCCTTCATTTCTTAGACAGTGACGTTTTCTTAAGGAGCACATTCAGATATTGCTTCAAAACATTCATAATCTTCAAAACATTCATTAATTTGAACTCCACATTTTTCATTTAAGCATTCATTATCTTCATCTAAAGCCTTATGTTTCTTTGAAAAACATAAAATTAAGACTAAGGAAATTAAAAAAATCTTATTCATTATATTATATAACTCTAGAAATGAAAATTTAACTTGTTAAAAACTACTTATTATTTTTATTCTATGGAATATAGGTACAATTATATATTAGTATAGAATTGAAAATTAAAAAAATTATAGAATTATATAATAATTTAATTCTCAAGTGGTAATTATTTTATATCAAGAATTGCATAAATTATTAAATATTAGATTAATAATATAATTTAATGTAAAAAGGAATATTAATCACACATCTTCAACATGTACGTTAATAAATAATGAATTCTACAAGTTACAATGTAGATTAATAAAAAAAAGATGAATTTGTAAATAAAAAATATAATTTAACAATAATAGATGAGAAAAATGAGACATACATTGGCAAATGGTATAATATCTTCATTTAAGGAACTCACAATTTAGAATCAAATAGAGAACTATGATTATAAGAATTATTTAATTGAGAAATACGTAACTTAATTATTTAAATTTATAAATAGAAACGAGGACCTCTTCATTTGGTTTGTGAAAATGGAAGATTAACTCTTGTAAGATATTTCATCGAAAACAATTTATATGATATTAATGAGATTTGTGATGGTTTTACACCTTTGAGTTTGTTAACATTATATTACATATAAACTCCAGAGAAATGTACATCAATAGAGACATTAGAATTGATGTTTTCTTATGGTGCAGATCCATTGTTATATGTAGATAAAAATGGTAATACTTTAAATGATTATTGCAATTAATTAAAGTAATAAACAGGAGAACCACTTAACTTTGTTTTATAATATATATAGGATATGTATTTTAAGAAAGAGAGAGAATAGGCACTAAAGAATGCAATTTTACTATCATTATGTGATAATTAAGATAATAATAATAATCTAACACATTTGTTAACAATAGATGATATGAAGCAAATAGCAGAATATCTAATTGGTCCCATATAATAACAAATTGATTAATGACAATATATTAAAAATATCGATTATTTTTAATTAATAATGATGAATAATTTATATGCATGAACAAATGATTGCAAAATATTACAATGATAGGCCTGATATTATTCTATTCTCTTTTTATTGAATATATTTTTTAAAAATGAAAGTAATTTAAATTGCAATTATATTGTCATTTTTGACAATTATTTTGAGCAAAAGAATACATGTAAATGAATAGATATAACAATGTATTAGAGAAAAATGTCCATAATAATTAAAATAATGTTATGATGATATNTATCAAGAATTGCATAAATTATTAAATATTAGATTAATAATATAATTTAATGTAAAAAGGAATATTAATCACACATCTTCAACATGTACGTTAATAAATAATGAATTCTACAAGTTACAATGTAGATTAATAAAAAAAAGATGAATTTGTAAATAAAAAATATAATTTAACAATAATAGATGAGAAAAATGAGACATACATTGGCAAATGGTATAATATCTTCATTTAAGGAACTCACAATTTAGAATCAAATAGAGAACTATGATTATAAGAATTATTTAATTGAGAAATACGTAACTTAATTATTTAAATTTATAAATAGAAACGAGGACCTCTTCATTTGGTTTGTGAAAATGGAAGATTAACTCTTGTAAGATATTTCATCGAAAACAATTTATATGATATTAATGAGATTTGTGATGGTTTTACACCTTTGAGTTTGTTAACATTATATTACATATAAACTCCAGAGAAATGTACATCAATAGAGACATTAGAATTGATGTTTTCTTATGGTGCAGATCCATTGTTATATGTAGATAAAAATGGTAATACTTTAAATGATTATTGCAATTAATTAAAGTAATAAACAGGAGAACCACTTAACTTTGTTTTATAATATATATAGGATATGTATTTTAAGAAAGAGAGAGAATAGGCACTAAAGAATGCAATTTTACTATCATTATGTGATAATTAAGATAATAATAATAATCTAACACATTTGTTAACAATAGATGATATGAAGCAAATAGCAGAATATCTAATTGGTCCCATATAATAACAAATTGATTAATGACAATATATTAAAAATATCGATTATTTTTAATTAATAATGATGAATAATTTATATGCATGAACAAATGATTGCAAAATATTACAATGATAGGCCTGATATTATTCTATTCTCTTTTTATTGAATATATTTTTTAAAAATGAAAGTAATTTAAATTGCAATTATATTGTCATTTTTGACAATTATTTTGAGCAAAAGAATACATGTAAATGAATAGATATAACAATGTATTAGAGAAAAATGTCCATAATAATTAAAATAATGTTATGATGATATGGCTTGTTAATTGTAATTAAATAAATGTAGATAAAAAATTGATAAACCTCAAGAATAACAATAAGGTAATAAAAGAAAACCAAATTAAAATGTGTTATGTAATAAAAAATAATTATAGATACATTAGCTTGTTTAAAAAAGAATAAAAATTCATATAATTTGATTGATTGTGCATATTAAAATTGTGAAAATAATTCAAAATCCGAATTGTATTAGTATTTATTAGGTAAGAATTGATGATGAAATAAAGATGAATGATAGATATATATTATTAATTATATAAAAATAACAAGAAAGATATGAATATGATAACATAACATATAAAAAATAAAAAATCAGATCTATAATTATTACAATTCATCTCTACTATCTCTACTTTGTATTGGATGTACTTTAGAATTACCTGCACTAATATGATTGATTTAATGATAACTTTTGAGTGGATTACTATAATAATAATATTGAATTACTGTTTTGCACTAGGTTATGCAGTTTAAATGGTTTCTGATTAAATTTTAATCCATTTTTCTTTAGCTGCATCTGCAGTAACAGGATTACGACGATCATAATCATCATAAAAAGTAAGAAACTTTTCATCATATGATTCAACCGTAGCATTATCAATACCAAGATCTACAATGCATCCACATATTGATTAAATAGGAATTAAATAATGTAAAGTTGAGAGACCTAATTAAATCCAAGTTAGAATATGTATTTCATCATAATTAATCCATTCCCATAATGTACAACCTAACTAATATTTATAATCAAATATTTATTACTGAAAAAAGTAAGAGTATTAATTCAATATAGAAATCTATCATAGCTTCAGCCATTGCACTACCAGTTGGTGCAGGTTTAGAATCTCTTCTTAATAATAAATATTTCTCTGTCCAATAAATACATACAATTGATCCAAAAGTAAAACATATACCTAAAGGTAATAACGCAGCATAAAGAAATGCTAACATTAGAGTCTTAGATAATTAAGCATATTTCTATGATAAATCAATTGTTGGACCTTCAAAAGCCCTTATATTTTATAATAAATAAAAATACTAATTAGCTTCATTTTGTGTGTATTTACAATTTATTCCTTATTTAATAATTTTATTTCTAACATATAATTTGTAAAAGTAATTAACGTCAAATAAAAGAGTAAACCATGGAACTATAGAATTAGTAATGAAAATAAGCATTATGTCTGAATTTAACCCTCCAATTTACCAAATTGCTTAATTAAGTGTAACTGATTTATCCTTTATAACAAGATTAATAATTAAAGTAAGAATTGCAGTATTAAGAAATTAAGCTACTCCCATTTTATATGCAACACTTACATTATAATCAGTTCTAGTAGCTTATTATTCTAATTCAGCAAATTTTATAATCATTTTTGCAAGTACACTATTAATTATAGAAATTAAAATTGAAGAGGCAATTCCTATTACATTTACTATTATAGAATCGATTAAAGATCCTTCTTCTGTATATTTATTTATAATAGTTTGAATATAAGATAATCCAAAGAGACATCCAAATCCTAAAATAAGAAGAAACAATGTCATTCCATTTGTTACTAATGTTCTTTTATATTACTCTTTTATTGTTATACCCAAATTACCCCAAATAATATCACCAGGTTCTGGAGCTTTTTTAACAAATAAACTATTATTTTTAAATTTTTGATAATGTTTTTATTCGAAGCCTAATTATTCAAGTAGAATTTGAAATTTTGTAGATTTGAATGTTTTACACACATTATCAGCTTATTTCTCATAATTATAAGATATAACGCACACTCCACTAAAATCAAAAATATTCTCTTTATGATCTTCCATATAATCCAATTCTTTTGATATTTTATCTATTTCAGATTCTAATTCAATTCTAGATGGAATAGATTTTGGGATTGCCTTACCTTCTGCTTCTAATTCTAATACTTTTGTTAAAACAGATTCTTTTAGTTACTTTTATTTATTTAATTTTAGATAAGGTTATATTTCATATGCAATACATAATTTTCTTAATTCTACAGTTTCATTTTGAAACAGTTGTGTAAAGAATTAGTTTAATTCATTCTCTTTTGCATCTCTAGGAATATTTTCAACAAAAATAGAATAATCAGATGCTAATATAGCTGCATCATCTAATTCCATAGCTATTTTATTAATATGTCTTCTATAGAAAAGAGTAGTAAATAATATGCATACAAGAGATATAAAATTTAATAAACTTCGAATATTATCCAATTAGCTAATAATAATTAAATTTATCTACCCATCATCATTAGTAAGAGAATATTAGTTAAAAAAATCATTTTAACATTTTTCACTTCTGTTATCTAAAAGATTATCGCATCTTTGTCCATACATATTGATATATATATTATAGCCACAACTTATAGCTCTGCATAGATTGCAATACTGTACATATACTGAAAAATAATGACACCAGAAAAAACAAGGAAGTCAAAATACAAGGCTATTCCAGAACCATTAAAACTGAATTCATTTCGAGATGAACACAGTGGCAACTCTTCTATTACTGTAGGTAAACCACAACATGGACAAACATTTGTTTTATCAAGATCAATATTTGGATCAGTCTTTGCAAATTTTGTAGCAGCTGCATGCATTAATGCAATATCGATTTTTGGAGGTCTTTGGAAATCGTTATAAAGTGCTTCCAATTGTTATTCTTCATTTTATGTCACACCAATAACTTGTAGTACTTAATTAAGCATTAATAAATTAATAACTTATTTTCTAATTAAAAACTTTATCAAAATATAAATACTAATATATTTCTACCTACTATTTATTAATAATCTTTTTATTATAATAAATTTAATAAAATTTGATATTTCAATATATAGTATCTTTACTTTTTTCAATTACCAAAATGTATTCAAAGAGAATCAAAAACTTTATTATAAATAAAGTAGTTTCTTAATTTTATCTGGAAAATACTTATACTTAAATAAGTTTAATCTTTAAGAAAATAGTCAAAGCAAAAACAAATTAACTGTAATAGGTATAGTAATTATGATTTCAAAAAAAAGTGGAATTATTTAGTATGGTCTGGAAGATTAATATAATTATTCCCTAAAAATCTGGTATTTCTTTAAATTAAACTGGTTAAAATATACGATTCACCATAATTATTAGAATTTTTATAGTTAGTTTTTAGATGGAAATTAAAAATCTTTTATATTTAAATATATTTAATTAAAATTAGCACATTATCATCTATGAGATTATCATCTTTCTACCTTAGCATTTTAACTTAGATATATTTTGCCTAATGTAACTATTAGATTTGGGTAATTAATGTTTATAAACCAAAATCAGATAATGCAAGAGAAATAGAAATCTTAATGTAGCTTAAATTGATAATCTTTTCCTCTTATTTCAATTGTAACTATTTTTTCATATTAATTTGTATTTTTAAAATAAAATAATTTAAAAGGGCATGCTCTTCAAATCTGTGACAAAAATCAGAAAAAAGTGAACACATCTTCTAATATTTATGCAGAATTAGGATGAAAACATTTTAAAATCTGAATTTCAACAAAACATCATTAAAATTATGATAATTTCTACGATTGATAATAACTCTTTAATTTTATTATTTTTAGTTATCCTACTTCTATTACTCTAGGATTATTGTTTAGAAAATAAGCAGAGATTATTGACTTGTTACCATTAATAAGTATAATTTATATCATAAATTATTTAATGAATTAGTTATTTATAACATATTATGAATTCTAAATATTTTTCACCAAAGGCAAACTAACAATTTTTTGAAAGCTTTCTTAGATCACCAAGAGAAGTTAAACTTTATAGAATTAGATTTGATTCTATTTTTAATGAATATTTACATCGTAAGGTTGAACATTTATAATTGGAACCAATGATGCAGACGGATATAACAGAATCATTAAAAGAAAAGCTTGAAAAGAGAAGAAAAATTTATGAAAAGAGACACACTTCAACATAGTTAAGTCCTCTTTCACATTTTCATATTCAACCAAGTCCTAAAGTTAAAAATATATAAAGACACATTTCTAGAGGAAGACGTACTAGATTTGATGTATAATTAAATTCATCATATATATGAATTATTTTTATTAATAATTAATTTATGATTGCAAAAGAGGAAGCTAAATAACAAGATTAAAGTAAGAAAGCACAAAAGAATAAAAATAAGAAGAAGGAAGCAAAGGGTAACAACAAAAAGAATCAGAAGGATGTTGATTCAGATGATGATTTTTTAGATTAATTAATATAATAAAATTAGGAAGCTTAGAAATAGTAATAAATTCAATAATAACAACAATAAATCGTATAGGATAAGAAAAAGTAATTGGGGCCAGATTATATAGAGGGAGATCCAATAGTATAAATTGATAAATATTTAAAAAGACAAATTCAAGATTTGTGGATAATTCTGGTATAAGAAAATTAGGAAATTGGGAAGAGAAGGAATGGAAGTAGACTTAGCCACCAACAATAACAGTTCCAAAATAGTTTACTTAAGGTGTATATCCAAAAGGATAAGAGATTCCATATTTGGGTGAGAAATCATCAAGAATCAGTAAAGATGAAATGAGAGAGAAAGATTAGATTCATGAACATTAATTATAATCTTTAAGAAAGGCTGCTGAATGTCATAGATAAGTGAGATAATATGCATAAGCAAAATTGTTGAAACCAGGAAACAAGTAAATAAATAAAGTATAAAAATAGATTGATTGATATTTGTGAAAAATTGGAAGATATGAATAGATATTTAGTAGAGGAAAATGGATTGAATGCGGGTATAGCATTTCCAACAGGTTGTTCATTAAATTTTTGTGCAGCTCATTATACACCTAATAATGGAGATAATACACTTTTAGGATATGATGATGTTTGTAAAATAGATTTTGGAACACAAGTAGATGGATGGATAATAGATTGTGCTTTTACTGTAGCATTTAATCCAGTTTATGATACATTATTGTAAGCAGCAAAAGATGCAACAGAAACAGGAATAAAGAATTCAGGAATAGATGTTAGATTAGGCGATGTTGGAGCAGCAATTTAAGAAACTATGGAAAGTTATGAAGTTGAAATTGGAGGAAAGGTTCATAAAGTTAAATCAGTAAGAAATTTAAATGGTCATTTAATATGCAAATATCATATTCATGGAGGTAAAAGTGTTCCAATAGTCAAATCAAATGATAATACTTTGATGAAAGAAGGAGAACTTTATGCAATAGAGACATTTGGATCAACTGGAAAAGGATATGTTAATGAAGATTTGGAATGTTCTCATTATATGAAAGATTTTTATGCTAAACCAACAGCTGTTAGAGTTCCTAAAGCAAAACAACTTTTGACACATATAGATAATCATTATGATACATTAGCATTTTGTAGAAGATTTTTAGATAGAGATGGTTAATCGAATTACTTGTTAGGATTAAAGAATCTTTGTGATCTTGGAATTGTTAACCCGTATCATATATATTTCAAAATAGTTATCCTCCACTTTGTGATATGCGAGGTTCTTATGTATCATAATATGAACATACTATATTCTTAAAGCCAAGTTGCATAGAAGTCTTATCTAGAGGAGATGATTATTGAATTTATATAAATATATACAAATATATATTTTTTTAATAATAATTAAAAATGCATTTGAAAATATAATTATATATAAACTTAATCATAGCTCTTCCTTTTTTCCAAAGCTACTATTTTCATCTATAAATTTAGTTAAAGCTTCAACTGTTCTAGCAGATTCATATTATATTTATTGTGGTTTATCTTATCCTTTTTTGAAGAATATCAATGTTGGAAATCCTTTAATATTAACAGTACTTGTTTAATGAGTTGTCCAATCCATTTCAGCAATAAGTATATTATTATTATCTTTTAAGTTATTAGCTAATTCTTTATAAGATCCTGCCATAGCTTTACAATGTCCACACCAAGGAGCAAAGAATTTAACCAATACATCTTATTTACTATTCAATACAATATGATCAAAATTATCACTAGTTAATTCTATTACTATTCCTTCATTCTTAATTTCGCTTTATTCATGTATCTTTATTTCTTCATTTTAAGTTTTCCCTATATTTCTTTCTAAGAATGCCTTCATTCCTGCTAATGATCTATCTCCTTAATATTCTTTTCTTGTCTTATTATCACCTTCTTATTTAAAAAGATATAAAGTAGGATATCCTTCTATTGGAATTTCATCAAATTAATTTGCTGTATGATCTACTTCAGCAATTACTAAATCATCTCTCTATAATTCTTATGCTAATTTTTCAAAAGTTGGTGCTAATGTTTAACAATGACCACACCATGGAGCATAAAATTTAACAAATACATGTCTATGATTATCAAATACTTATTCTTTAAAATTCTCTGTTGTTAATTTATGTACTTAACCATCTCCTTTTATTAATCTTGCTAATCTTTATGCTTCTCTTTTAGGTCTTGTTACTTCTTCTATCAAAGATTCTACTACCTTTTTTAATGCTCCTACTGAATCATCACTAAATGTTGTTGTTGTTGTTTTCTATGTTCTAAATTATTATATTATTATTCATACTCATAATCGTAATAATAAATTGTATTCTAAATCACAGGACTTTATTTTATTAAATATTCAAATCTTCTATTACACAAATCCATTTTTGGATCTATTATTACAAATCTTGTAGTATTTTAATATTATTCTGCTACATATTTAAATCTTTTATGTAAAACACTATTCTTTTATCCTGCTATTCCAATCAATGGAATTTTATCACTTTCTGCTTTCATAAATTCTTCTTCATTTAATGAAAATACTAATGGATAACCTTTTTTTGAAATAAATTCTGACAAACCATTTATTTCTCCATCATAATGCAATGGTTTCTCAATATCCTTATTAATCAATGTGTATTTATAAGGATAACCATATCTTAATCCATCATTTTCTATTATACCAATTCTCACTTGTACATGTTCCAAACTTAATGATGATAAATCATCCTAATTATTTACATATTTAAGTAATGCTATATTTGATCTTTTTACAAATAAATCAACCTAATCAATCTTAATATATGTTTTTACCTCTTCTTGATTATATAATTTAGTGATTGGTCCATAAGCATGTTATAAAGCAAATTCAAAGAGCATTTCTAAAGAATCAGAAGAATTTATAAAATCATGAGACTCTCCATTTCTAAACAATTTCAAAGTTGGATAAGCATTTGCATTATGTTTTGCTGCCAAAGATTTACTTTCTTATGCATTTACTTCTCCTAATACAAATCCATATTCTTTCAATCTTTAAGCTAATTGAATAAAGACAGGCTTCATTTTTTAACTTAAGTTCAATTCAAAATCAATACCAATATCCACAAGTATCAATATAAAATTTGACCAATAATCTAGGATGTGTATCCAATGCTTATTAGAAATTTCTACGGCTGAGTTACAATATTCCATCAATTTCTGGAATTTGTTCTGTTTAAATAATTACAAGTGTTAGAGCTAGTAATAAGAAGAATTTCATCTATATTTTTTTAAATATTTAATTTTCTTGCGTGTATTTTGCTGTTAAAATGAAGAATTTTCTAGATTCTTTATAAAAAAACAAAAATTATTAATTAATTTTTGTATTTATCAAACAAAACCATCATAATTTATTCAAACTTTAAATTAGAGTGACCCTTTATGATTAACACTTCCAATATTTGATTTTTAATATTATTCCTCTTAATCTAATATTATTAATTTAGATACATACTTTTTTTTAATTTAGGTTAGATTTGATACATTTTAATTTAATTACTATGAGGAATATCACCTTCTTCATTAATATTGTAATCATTTTCTTCAAAAATGCATTCCTAATTTTAAACTTTTAATGATTAACTCTATTATCTTGAAGTAGATGAATTTTATTATTATTCTTTTGAATTATCTGTAGTATCAGATTTGCTCCTTATTTATGATGTTACACTTAAAGGAGTAGAAGTAAGAGATTAATTCAACTCCTATCCCATCAAAGGAGTTTTAGCATATAAATAAGAATTCTTTTTATGTCTTGGGTATGAATCCGCACTAATTTAATGATGTATAATACAGGAATAATTTATAATCCGCTTGCTTCTAAAACCATGGATGTTAAATAGCTAATTCAGAACTTATTCTTAAATCTGGATTCTTTTCAAGTAATGAAGTTAAGAGATGAACAGCTTCTTCACTTAAAGCTTAATTTTTAATTAAGTTGAATTCTATCTAACAATGATAATTTTTCATCACAATTTCATCATATGATCTGGCTTTAAATGGAGATTGTCCACTCAACATAATGAACATCAATACTCCTGCACTAAACATATCAATTTTGTAATCATAAATTTTATCTTGAAGTAATTCTGGTGCCACATAACCAGGTGTTCCACAACGTTTAAACATATATTCTCCATCACTATTATAATAATCAGCTAATCCAAAATCTGCTATTACAACATCAGACATCTCTCTTTTTGATCTAAGAATTAAGTTCTCTGGCTAAATCATAATTACTTTTCCTTACTTTTATGTCTCTATGAAGAATCCCTAAAGAATGAATGTAATCAATTGATTACAATATTCTATACATTATTATTGCTACTGTTTTCTCAGCATATGCCTTTCCTTTCATTTAATTAAACAATTCTCCTCCTTCTAAAAATTCACAAACCACAAATATGTAATTATCATTCTCAAATACTTCATATAATTTTATTACGCCCACAAAATCCATTTTTCTCATTATTGATAATTCCTTTATCAAAGCAGGCTATATAATCTTTAATCTATAATTTACCTTATCAATCCGAATATCTTAAAATTTTAGTTTGTCAAAGGCCTTTACAGCATAAACCAACTGATCACTCTTTTTTAAGGCACTATAAACCTTAACTTAATCAATTATACATTACCTTTGCAAAATTACCTTTCCCAATCAATTTATTTATAGAATATACATTATTGAACCCTCTCTGAACACAAAACTATCTGAGCTAATTATACCACATTTCCAATGCTTATTCATTATGACTTAGCAACTCAACTGACTTCCGATTCTTTGTCAATTTAAAACCTATATTTTTTAACCTCTCCAGAGTCACATTTTGCAGATCTATATATTTCTATTTGCAAGCTAATTTTCCATCTTATATAAAGTAGTTGCTCTCTTTTTTTTTTCCTTATTTTGAATTCTTTATCAGATTTCCACTTATTATTGGATCTTAGGCTTAAATTACTTCTTTTATCCATAAATTTTATTAAGGATCATCAAAAAATGAAACTTTTGTTAAATTCATCGAGTTTTTTTAATTTTGTAAAATCAATTTTTGTTAAAATAATTAAGACTTAAAATGAAAAAATCTTGTTAAATAGTCATTTCTTTTCTTTCAATATTTTACCTGAACTTCTCTCTGATAACATTTTCTATCAATTTACTCGAATCATTCGTCTAAAAATAGCCTCTTTATATATTATCAAAAATTTCTCAAAAATTCACCGTACTTTTTTATATAAAAACTCATTCTTATTCTTGTATTTTTGAATTCTCAGTAATTCTCTAAAAAATTCATTGTTATTTAATACTCAATCAGTATCATAGGAATTGATTATAAATAATCAAAGATGGTTAAAAATTAAATTTTATTTTAAGAAAAGTTTATGAAATTAAATTAATTTTAATTGATGATAATCTAATAGAAAATATGCAATAAAATCAACCATTTTAAAATATATATTTTGATTTTTAATGAAATTATGTAGTTAACACATTTGTTCAGGTAATAGAAATTATCTTAACAAGTATAAGAAATTTATGATTATATTTAATTAAAAATATAACTATTTTATAAAATCAATTTTTTGATGGATTTCATTAATCATAATTCATTTTATGAAAAAATTAAAAACTTTTTATTTTTGGATCAAATTTAAGTTATAACGAAAAATTGAAGCTTTTTTGGTATTATATTATTTTAAAAATAGAAAATATGATTGTTATAACTATTCTTACTAATTTAATAGAAAATAATCAAAGCAATCATCAGCCTTTTGCAGGAATACACTTAAAGATTTCTTTAATTAGATGATATATTGTCAAAAGTTTCTCTGAGACCCAATCACCCAGATAAGTCAAATAAAACCAAACTATTATTTGACTGTTATATAATTACAAAATCATGTAATAGGAATCTAAAAATTTGATTATATTTTTAAATAAAAAATTTATATGGGTGGCCAAAATTAAAATTTTTCTTTTAGTTTGGGTTGGGTTTGGGGTTGGAGTTTTAGAAAAACAAGTTTAAAAAGCAATTTTCATTTTATTTTGCTAGCTTATTTCAAAAATCTCATATATAAAAAGATAATACAAGGAGAAATAAAATAATTAGTTGATATTAACATCATAAATCTTAAAACTTATTAAATTTTATCCTTTAATAGAAAATTATGGAAATGTTCGACTATTAAGAAGAGAATAAAAAACTAAAAAGAAATAAAAAAAGAAAAAAGGCTAATCATGAAATGGTAAACATAAAATGTGATGTATAAGAGGAGGATAAACTAACAATAAAACTAAAACAAGTTAATGGTGTATTCTAGAAGGATGAAAAAGTAGAAAAGCGAAAGAATTATGAAGAATGAAAACAATAATAAAGTTTTCCTTAAAATATTTTAGTTATTTAACTTGTTTTCTTATATTAGACTATTGTCATTTTTGACATAGAAAGTCTTGATAATTATAAATGATGCTATTTCTATAGAGTAATTTAATAAACTAAAAGAAGCTAAAGGAATAATAGTGAAACAAAAAATAATTACAAATTTGAATAAAATAGTGTGTGGATAATATAAATAATATTTATTAATTAATTTAATGAATTTAAGATTAATGCTGGGTATGGCATCTAGAATGATTAGTGTATCTAGATGTTTGTCTTGGATGCAATACCCATAATTACATTTGTATACAAATTTGTTAAGTATGGGTTTCACAAAACCTATATTGCCTGACACATCAATATTGACAATAAGCACTTTCAGAAGAAAACCAGCTAAACTTAAGAAACACAAAAGAAAGTAAAAAAGAAAGAAAATCAAGCGTATGAATAAAGCCAATAGAGAGAGACGTAATTATTGATTAATTATTAAACACATATAAATATTATTGTACTTATATCTAAATATAAATTTATCAAATTTCTAGACGCTTTTCACTAACATAAATTCCATCTAAGAATTGTCTAATATCCTTATTCTTAACAGCACATGCTTAATGAATAAGTGCACAGGTAAGTGAAACATTATTCAAATCATTACCTTATAGTGTTAAGACATCTAAAGAATTGATATGATTATTATAATACTCTTTTCTTCAGCTTCATTTCTGGTGATTGTTACTCCTGGAAGGCATTTGATGGTTCTAATGATTTTCTCACCAAGGAAATTCTTAATTTCAATTCCTAAACCTTTATCCAAGAGATTGATAATGATTGGAAAGTGAGCATATGCCAATACCATCTTGAATTTATAACCTGTGGTCACACCTCTAATCATATTTTTAATTGAAGAGGCAACAGAATTAACTTGACATCTTTGTTTTCTGTATGATTGCCACATTCTAACACTGACTCTTGATTTAGCAGCATTTGTTTTCTTGTTCACTTTTTTTTACACTTAGATATCTAAAGCAGCATGTTTAAAATTTTTAGTCAATTCACCTCTTGGTCCTAATATTCATTAATTTACACTATTACCTTTTACTTTAACTTACTTAGATTTGGCTGTGATTTCAATCTTTTCAGGAATAGGAACGTGCTCCTCAGTCAGGATATATTTCATATCTTTTAATTCTTTTAATTAAATTTTTGAAGTCTCAACCCCTAATATTAATTATTATTATGATCATTATATAATAAGAATATTATAGTTATCTATCATATATTAAATCACTCCTTTAAAACTAATTTATCTTATCTAACAAGTAAAGATCACTAACATCCTTTTATAAAAATATAATTATGATCAATTAAATTCATTTATTGTTATTCTATGAAATACTTTCTTTTTTTTAAGAATAAATAGAAATTTAACTAGAAATTGCTTATTATTTGACTTCTTCTTAAATTTCTTTATAATTTTAAATATTAATATCAAATTATATGTTTGCTCTTTTTTTTTAAATATATAAATAAAAAATGAAAAAAATTGAAGGCACTTTTGAAAAATAAAAGTAATACCAATAAAAGTTAGAAAATATTAAAGAATTATGTTAAGAAGCATCAAAAAAAATAAGATAAGGTTTATTAGAAGGTAGTTCAATAAAAATAGCAAATTAAGACATAATGAATATTTATGAGTATAGAGTTTTTAATTAATAAGTAATATATATAATTTGACAAGTGAAGCTGGAAAAGCTCAAGCATAAAAAAATATGACTAAAAATCAGAATAATAATAAAGGTGATAAAGTGGAAGAATAATTGATATAATTTTTTAAAGATTTTTTGAATGAATTCATTGTTGATATTAATGAAAAGGTTAATGAATTTCTAGGAGAGAAAGAGAGTGTAAACAATATATAATGATATAATAAGGTACTTTAAATTGTTTCTAAAACATATCATGATTACAAAGCTTATTCATATTGGCTTTATAAAATGTTCTATTATTTAGATAAGTTTGTAATACCATTTATAGGAGCAACTTTATGCAGCACATCTTTGAAATTATTGAAAGAGAGATATTTTGATAAGTGCAATAAATTAATATTGAATACAATCTTATAATTTATTTATGAAACAAGAAAGAGTGGAATTTTATTGAATAAATAAATAAAATAACTAGTTCAGTTAATATTTGTGATGGGTTATAAAGAAGTAGAATTAAAGTTTTTAAAAGATATTGGAGAATATGATTATATATGCAAAAAGCCAGAAGACGCATAGAGATTCTATAATGAATAATTTTAATAATATCTTTTAAAGGAAGTAAATAAGTTAAATAATAAATAAAAGACATAAAAATTCTATAAAGATGAGATTGATGATAGATAAAAGTTTACAACTCCAGAGTTTATAAATTGGGGAAACTCAATTTTTATATTAGAGATGGATATGTGTATAGAATGTTATCCAAAGAGTAGATAAGCGATAGAGAATAAATTAAAAATGATGTTAGTTAAAGATTAAGCAGCTAGATTGAGTAATTCAACAACAGGAGTAGGTTATATGTTATAGTATGACAGAACTGATGAATTAAGATAATTATTTTAGTTTATACTTAAAACAAAGGAATGCATAATTCATATTGCAAAGGCTTACTAAAGTTATTTTGAATAATAAGGTTTAATAATTAATAATTCAATTGAGTAAGAACAATAACAATAAAAAGATGGTCGTTAACTACGTAATTTAAATATTATATTATAGATGAGGCTGAATTATATTTTACTAGAATAGGGAATATTATGAATAAAGCATAAAACATATTGAAAAATTAATTATAAGATGAACCAGAAATATAAAAATCTTATAGTGGAGCATTTATGTTTGTAATAAATAAAAATGAGAAATCACCATTATGGTTAGCCATTTACGCTGATATTGTAATTAGAAATCAAAAAGGAGTTAATGAAATGGAAACTGAAAAGAAGTTTAGCAAAATAGTTTCTCTATTTTAATTGCTTTATTAACGTGATGTATTCTTTAAACATTATTAAAAATTCTTATCCAATAGATTACTTAATAAATAGATTTAAAATTTGTAATTAGAAAAATAATTACTATAAAAATTCAAAGGAGAAACTGGAACTAATGTGCTGTAAGATATCAAACTAAGCTTAGAACATAATTGTCCAGCATGATTAATGATATTGAATAATCAAATAGATTAGTTATTGATTAGTCAATCAACAAAGACATAAAATTTGAATTTAATGTTTATTTATTATCTCAAGGTTGTTGGCCATTTAATGTTATTTAAGATAATATCAATAAACCATTATTAATTTCAAATATTTTGAAGTAATCTACTTATACCATTTAGAAATTATGAAGATCTATATCTATAAAGACATAATGGTAGAATACTTACTTGGTGTTTTAATTTGGGTTAAGGAGAATTAGTATATAAAATATAGATGGAAAAGTATTACTTAAATGTAAATACAATGTAAATGATTGCTTTCCTATAATTTAATCAATCTGATTCATTTTCAATTAAAAATATATTAGAATTAACCAATATAGATAAAATTGATTTAGAAAATTCATTAATTCCTTTTGTTTGTCTAAAAATTATAACAAGGGAAAAATAAGATATTGATGATTTTTCAGATGAAAATGAAATACTTAAATTAAACCAAAATTTTAATAACAGAGCCAAAAAATTGAAAATGTTGCCAAATTAAAAAATGCAACCTCAAAGAGCTGTAAGAGTGTTAGATAACATTCTTAGAGTAAAGTCAAGGAATAAAATTAAGAAGAAATTCAATAGACAGAATAAATTAACAAATAAAGAGAGTTTGTTGTTGATTCTTAATTAGTTAGACTAATGAAATCAAAAAAGACTGTTAAACATCATGAACTACTTGAAAATTGTTAATGTATGATATCAATATTTAAACCTGATATACTTTTTATTAAAAAGAGAATTGAAAATTTAATAGAAAGAGAATATATTAGAAGAGATGAAAAAGATTGGTAAATATCGATCATATTATAGGAATATTTATCATTATTTGAATTGAGATTATATTATATCAATAATAATATAATATATAATTATTTTAATTAACTTAAGAGAATCAAATTCAAAAATTATGTCTGAAATACCTGAAACAATACCATGCACAGAAGATTTTACTCCAATTAGGAAAGGTACAATCAATAAATATCTTTAGGAATATTTGTTGAACTATTCATTCTCTATTTAGTTTATATGGTAATTAGTATTGCATCATATTACTAAAATCCTGAATAAGATGTATCTTAACCAGGATAATAAAATGATGGAGCTGCTCCTCCAAATCAACCTTAAGTAATTATTCATAAATAATTAATGAGGCCAAACCTTCATTCATTAGTGTTGAAGCATTGAACAAATTCTTTACCATTTTTTTTGGATATCATGTTATACCTGTCGGAATGGCTTTATTATATTAACCTAGAACATATTCAATTGTAATCTGTTATCTTCATTTCGCAGGTAACCTTCTATTTTAATTATTAGCCTATGTTGTAATCTTAGTGGCTTATTAGAAGGATAAAGAATCCATTTTAAAAATAGGTTATACAGCTTCAGGCTTATTTAATATACTTCTTATCTTGGGAGCTATTGTTGGATTATCATAAACTGAATATGGATGTCTTTGATCATATAATTTTCATTTCATTAATATTATATTATATTTAAATGAATATTCAATTTAAATTTAGTTTTGAATCATTACATTATATTTATATCATATTAATATTATGATAAATAAAATAAAAAAGTCAAATATATAAATATTAATTATCATACCAATTTTTATTAAAATCCTGTGCTATTTCTTAATTATTAGTCTGTCTAATAATATTATTTAATGAATTTAGTTATTTAAGCAGATACATCAAATTCTGCCAACAGATTCTTGCTTACTGAAGCTCTATTTGCATTAACTTTTCTAATTATAGAGGGTTTCTCTGTTTTCAATTTTCTATCAGGACTGTTTTAAATTGATTAAGTTTAAGAATAATATTATTTAATTTTGGTTGTTTCTGGAGGAGTTCTATTTCTTTTTATAATTGTTCCTTGAATTTCTTTTTTAATTAAACATAATTATAATTGTTCTTTTGCTTAAATGATAATTTTTGAATTTTCCAACAAAATATTATTTGATATTGATCTTAGAGCATGTAATTCTTTAAGGATATTCGATAATTTAGTTTTGATTGAAGAAGGTGAATTAAATCTATCTTCTTAAGCAATAATTTTAAGATGTTCACTTTCAATTGCATATGTTTAAAGTTAAGTTTAGAATAGTATAACTTTATCTTTTAATCTATGAATTTTATCTTATGCTTTCTTTTTAAGTGTTTCATATTGTTATCTATAATAATCTTTATCTTCTTTTTTTTATCGATTTAAGTCTTCATATTTAGACCGTTAATCTATTAACTTTTGCTATAGTTCTTATTTTTGGAATTCAATTTATTAATTACATGCCTTGAGTATTAGAAACTCAGCATTAAGGTCATCATAATGTTATTTCCATTAATCATTAAGAAAATCTGATGATTAGTCAAAAAGTGATTATCTATAATAAAGATCAAATTTACTTGGAACAACGATTACATAAGTTAGGGATGGAATTGTTGATTTCATTAAGGAAATGTTTGATAGTAATAAATAGAGTTTCAATGACATGGTTAAGTTCTAATTTTAATTTATCAGATGGTTCGAATTCCTTTGATAAAATGAGAAGTATTTGTTTTGGGAATTGCTATTACAGCAAAAGAATGCCTTACATTTAATTATTGAATATTTTAATTTATATTCTCATTCAATAAAGGGATATACCCTATTCTTACAAAGACCTAATAATTGATTACTCGAAATCCTGTAAAGCAACTTTACCATCACAATCTGTATCAGTCATATCCATCCAAGCTTGAACATCTTAAGGTGTAGGTTCAAACTCAATATTCAATTGTTTATAAGTTTCTCTTAATAATCCAGGAACCTAACCTTACCTCTAATTTGTATACTTCATTTCTAGTCAAGTAACCACATTAAGTGACATCAAATTTCTTGAATAATCTTCTTGCAACTTCCAATCTTTCCTCAACCATTCTATTATATTATCTTTAAGGTGGTAATTAAATACTGTAAGATGGTAATGGTTGAATACCAGCCTAAAAATGATTATTATTAATACCAATATACGTAATGCGTAATTCTCCACATCTTAATAGGTTATCTTACCATCTCTATTTACATCCAAAACTTATACGAATGTATCTACATCTGCCTAAGAATATTTAATAATTTGACTTGTGTTGGATTGAAGGCTTTACTCATTCCTCGATACGCATCAATAAGCATTGGTGAAACTATAGTAATAACTTAAGTTCCATACCTTCTTAACCATCTATAATGCCGTTTCTATCTCTGTCGTACAAATCAAAGAGTTTCTTAGCTATTGCTTTAGCTTGTTCTTAATCACAAATTCCTTAAGGAGTTACATATTGGCTAGTCATTACTTATTCTTATCTTCTATTATTTGTGGATCTCATGAATAAAAAACGATATTAAATTAATATATTATAACAATTAACTAGCATGTTCTCTCTTTGATCAATTAAGAATGATTATATATAAATATATAAATTAATTTATAATGTACTCTTTTAATTTCAATAAATTGCTATCATTTTCCGACAAAACCTTTAAGATAAGTTTCTTTCTAAGCTCTTATTACTTCTCTCTTATCAGTTTTTCTTGACATATAGATTTTAGTTTTTTCAGATCCTCTTGTTTTCTTTAATTTTGATTTAACTTCCTTCCATCCTTTTCTACTACCATCTCTCTTTGGAATAATCCCTCTTCTTCTTAATCTAAACTTTGGCTCAAATTTCAAAAGATATCTAATATTATCTATCTACTCATTACTATTATGTGTCATATATCAAAGCAAATCCTGTTGTTCTATTACCTCCAAATTATGTTCTTAATCCATAAACAACAACATTTCTCTCATCTGCTTTGTACTTTTAAGCTAATTCCTTTACTATTGATTCCTATGATGGAGTGGCCTTATTTGGATGTAACAATTCAACACTCTTTTATTTAACTCATTTCTTACTAATTATCTTCTATTCAACAATTTATTAAGTAACACTTTTCTTGTCTTCACTATAAATGTCATTCTCACTATTTTTTATTCAAAATTAATTAAATCTTTTTTTATTAAAATAAACTCAATCCATTCTCATAAAATATTACATTATACATTTATATTTATAATCCTTTCATTTCATAGATCATCTAATTTATTTATTCATTTCATAATATAATATAATTACATTTTCTCAAAATATACTTTATTAATATTTTATTGATATTATCATATTAAAAACATATTAAATGTTTTACAAATAAATAAACAAAATCTCTAGCTATAAATTTTAATATCAAAAAACAAAAAAATATTTTTTTTAAAATGATTCAACATATTTCAATTCACTTTTCTATTGCTCTTCTGTTGATATAACTTATGATTACTGCTAAATGTAAATCAGAATGTCCTTTCACCAAATTCAAGGATGCAATTTTATCCATAGAAACTTCAAGCTAAACATACACATAATCCATTAATAATAACGATAACCTAAATACTTTTGGATTTGCATTTTGGAGCATCAGTATTCCATTAATAGATAAGCTTTAAAATGTTGATAGAGATGCGCCGTTTAATAATGATGTCTCAGAAGATGGAGAATTATTGTTTTTAATCAAAGATTTGAATTCAAATACTAATTTTTGTTATGGATTCAAATCCTATGATTATTAAAACAGACAAGTTAAACACACAATTAAATTTATGAATCAAGATTCTAGTCAGATTTTTGTATTCCCATTTTAATCCTTAGAATATGAGGGAATATGGATTTTCCATTTAATTTTATTGCAGCCTACTCTACATACCATTAAAGTTTAAATAAGCAGTTAAGATAAATAATCAACTAACTTTAATTTATAAAATCAATTAAATTTGTAAATAAGTTTAGGAGGAAGAGGATATGTAAATAACACTATAATATATTTAGATAGATGATTTAAACCTTAACTCAAATAAAGGATTAATGTCTAAATTAATTTATTTACCTGCTTTTGCTTATTCAACAAATATATATTCAGAAATGGAATAAAATTGCAAAATTCCACCTAAAATTATTAATGAATAAATCTTAGACATTGTACCTGGCATAAGAATATTTCAAGGTAATCAAGTATTATAACTTCTTGTGGATCATTATGGAAATAGATACTGTTTATCTGGGTGGGTCAAAATTTTATTATCAACTATTGATGAGCAAAGATCTACAATAATTAAGATGACAGGTTAATAAAACTTTGAATAAGAGATTGTGCTTGGTGATGAATTATTTAGATTAGAAGTTATTATATCAAAAAATCAACCTGAATAAACATAATTAATTGTAAATGCTGATGCTTATGGTATGCCTATCAAATAAAGTTTTTAATAATAATATGATTTATTATTTTAGGGATCTGTAGATCCTAATTATAGTGTTCTTCAAGTGAAAAGAATATATCAAGACATAAACAGTTAACTTTACTTTGAAGGGTTGTAATAATGGCATTTTATTTAATATGAATATGGAAGAAACAAGTTCGATGAAAGAATGTTGTTAAAGATTTAATTTTCAAATGGTTTAGGCCTATTATAAGAAAATTTAGGGAATGATATTTTTAGTGGTTCATTTACAAATTCAAAATTTAATTTATTTATAGGTTCTGATACTATAAATAATTTGAATAATAATTTTCTTTAAGCTTAAATATATGATTTGAAAATGCAGTTTAATTATAACGAAGATAAAGAATTTAATTAAAGTATCTATATATATAAAATAAGATTGCCATCCCACATGTTTAAGTTGTAATGGGCCATTAGATATTAATTGTTTAAGTTGTGATTCTGATTTAAATAGATTTTATTAAGTGGAATTAAGGATGTGTAAATGCAATGCTGGCTATTATGATAAGGGATATTAGAAATGCGAAAATGAATTTTATTCTTCAATAAAATTAGAAGAACTTGAAATAGATTCAAAAGTGAATTGTCCTTTTGGATATTTTAGATTGCCTAAAGAAGATGGGAATGGTTTTGATTGTTTAGAATGGTATTATTATATTATAATAATAATTAGTCCATAAGTTATAAACTTTAAAGCAGTATTATGTGTTGATTGTTATTTTTATGCTAAAACTTGGTACTTAAGACCAGTATGCAAGATGGATTATTATACAATAAAATAAGTTTTTAATGATTATGAAGCTTATCATTTAATAACAAGAAGTGAAATCTAACGTGATGTTTATTCTATAGAATCAGATAGATTATTACATATAAATCCAGGATTCGCAGATTATTGTAAAGAAGAGAAGGAATGTTATGAATTTTTAAACTTTCATCTTGGATAACAGATTAAAGCATATTGTAAACCAAATCATTATTTTTCTGAAGATATCTAGAGATGCATTAATCCAGGTATGAATTGTTTAAAGGTAAACATATTAAAGAGTTGTGAAATATGTCCTATAGGAACTTACAATAATTATTATACTGGATGTAACAATTGTCCTTCAAATTGTTATGCTTGCTCATACATTCTATACTAAAAAGTTATATGTGAACAATGTGTTTAATATTATACCTTATAAAATGAAGTATGTAAATAATGTGGGCTTCGTTGTGATGTTTGTAAAGATTATTATGATACTAATTTGGGATTAAATTATCTAAGATGCTTAAAATGTATAGATGATTCATAATACTTAATTTCTTTTGATGGTATCAATTGTGTTTTTAATAATATCCAACATTGTAAACATGCATTTCAAATTATTAATGATGATTACACTATAAATACTCTTGATATCAATTTTACACCCTAATATGATTAAAGTAAAATCAAATTATTTTGTGCTAAATGTGAACCAAATTATGTTTTTGTTTTTGAAACCTAATAATGCGTTTATAATGATTAAAACAGTATATGTGATACTGCTATTGGTTAACTTAAATCTAATGATTAATCTCTAGAATCAATAACATGTTTAAAATCATTCTATTATGAAAACTAGGTTGTTGAATTTATGGAAAAATGTAGTCTAATTATTAATAATTGTTAAGTTTGTCTAGAAACTAATATTCTTAATTATTTTATTTGTTTAGAATGTTATAATGGATTTTATGCAGAATAAATATCTGGTTAATGTGTTTAATGTCCTATTCAATTAAATTGTTATTCATGTTATTCATAAAATTCTATTTCAAAAGATCATTGGAAACAATAAATCAGAGCATTTTATAGAAAATATATTGAAATAAAAAATACTCATTAATATATTTTAAATGCTTAAAGTCCAAATATTTTAGATTATGAAGTAGTTTGTTAGGAATGTAAAGATGGATATAGATTATATAAGAATAAATGCATAAAATACTGTTCAGATTCTTGTATAGAATGTTTATTAAAAGATGATCAATATTATTGTGTTAAATGCTAAAATGATTCATAAGGAAGATAGTAATCCACTTATAATAATGAATGTATATAATGTCCAGAAGATTGTGCATTATGTAGACCTAGAACTCCAGATGAAATTAAAGAAATTAATCCTTTATTTAATAATACTAAATACGAAAAGTATACACATTAATGCATTCTGAGTTATTAAGATTAAAATTATAATTATGATGTAGATTTAGGTGTCTTTATAGAATGCAAATAACATTAATCAAATGGATGTTATAAATAATTAGTCATCTAATTAAAAGCTTATGGAGATTCTTAAGAATATGATTAAGATTACGCTAAATTAATTGATGAATAAAGCTAATTATAATTTAAAAGACAAAATATTAAAATGGATTCAATATTTTATTATTAAATAAACTCTATTTTCCAAGAAGTATTATTTATTTTTATTTTATATAGTATGAAAATGATGAATTTTACTTTTTAGCCAATGCTAATCATATTAAATCTATTTTGATCTAAATAACTAATACTTAACCTACTAATTATGTAGGAGTATATTTATAAAAAGGAGGGATTACTTAAAACTTTTCTTAAAATATTTTCTCATTAATGTATTATTCTTTATTATTTTAAGTAATGTAGAAATTGAATTAAATTTCCTTGAAAATACATAATTGGCTTTAGAAAGAGATATGCTAATTTCATTTATCAATTTCAATAAAGTCACTCTTTAAAATTTGAAAATACTTGGATGTAAGTATTGTGAGGATGAAAATTTCATATTTAAAAGCATTTATCCTTAAAGTATTATATTAAAAGAGATTTCTGTTGTACATTATAAAGAATTTATTTAAGAGGGTGGTTTTAATTTTACATTTGAAAATGCCAAAACATTGTTTGTAGATGGTTTAACACTTATAGGATTCTAATATGAATAATTAGGATAGATATTTTATGTTTAAAACACTTCCTTTTAAAAATAAATAAAAATAAATAATATTCAATTTATTAATTGTGAATTTAACAATCACATCTTTTTTCATTTTCAACTAGGATATGATGATACTTTGATTTTCGATCATATTTAAATTAATGGAAATTATAATTCTGTCAATCTTATTGAAATTGAATCTGAAGATTAAAAAGGTGGTCAAATTGAAATAAAAAATGTAATCATAGAAGAAGCAACTATTATTGATTCTAAAGTTTTTTTAAATTTTGAAAAGGTTAGATCACTATCAATTTCTAATTTTAAAGTAAATAATGCATATATTAAATCAACAAATCTAATAATTCTTAATCGTAATGCCTTCTTAGAAAATTTAGAATTTTTAGATAGTTAAATTATGGATAATTCATATTTAATTTAAAATACTGACTTAAAAAATAATCAATTAGATATTAATTATAAAATTAATGAAATAAAATTTGAAAATAATTAATACAATAGTTTAATAAAGTTCATAAATTTAAAGAAATACTCTAGTCTTAATTAATTAATAGAAATTAAGTAATTAAACTAAATTAACAATATTTTAATTGTAACAAACATAGAATATAACTTAAAATAAGAAGATTCTTCTTTAATATTTATTTAATTTAATAAAGTATATATTACAGATTTCTTAATTAATCGTGGTTTAGGTATTAATGATATATCTATAACAGAATCAGAATTTATCTAATTTTAAAATGGTATATTACTTTAAGATAAACAGCAATTTTTAGGGTTGCATAAGCATATTGCTTGTTAATTATTATATGTTGAAGGACAGTAGTATTCAACATCTTTAAATATCTTATTTTCTATTTCGATTGTAATATAAAATGTCACCTTTTCAAAAGTAGAATCTTATAATTTTCCATTTATTTTTATAAATTCTGCTGATTTGATGAAAGAAATTCAAGATACAAATATAATTTTAAAAGATTTAGTTTTTTCATAAAATTTAGTTTTATTATCAAAATCATTATTTTAAACATCAATTGTTACAATATAATCATCTTAATAAACAGTTATATAGATATAGAATGTTACTTTTAAGAATAACATATTACATGTTTATATTGAAGATGGACTAATAATTGCATCAGGATTACTTTTAATTAATTGTCCTTCTTGTATAATATAAATTTAGTATTCTACCTTTTAAAATAATTTAGTGACTAATAGTAGTTCAAGTATAATGTATATGAACAGTCAAAAGTTAGAAATTAACAATTGTATATTTGAGAATAATAGTATCTTTATTTATAATGTAATTCAACCTTATTTAATATGGGCATTTTCTCAAACTATAACATAAAAAACAATAAATTCATTTTTTTAAGTTAAATCAGAATCTGGTATAATGTAAATTATAGTTTAACAATTAAACATATATAATAATAGTTTTTAAAATTCTGCTGGATAATTGGGAGGATGTTTTTCAATTCATACCCTTAGATCCTCAACAATAAATATTAAAAATAATATTTTTTCTCAGATTTCAACATAATTTGATTATGAAATAGAATAAGGTGGAGTTCTTTATATAGATGGTTCATCATCATCTTTACTTGAAATTGAGATTTCTAATATAACAGTTTAAAATGTTTATTGTAGATAATATGGAGGTTTCTTATATTTGAAATCTAATACATCTCAAGCTCATCTTACTTTAAATAATATAATTTTACATGATATTTATGCATAATAAGGATCTGTTATTTATGTTTCCTATTCAAGATTAGTAAAAGAAAAATAAACGATTTTTCTATAAGGATTAGAAATTGTCAATTCTCAAAGTGGATATCTATAATTCTTTAATAGATTTAAAGAACTTTCTAATTCATAAGAAATTAACAGTTTAATTAATAATAGAACTTCTATTTTTGTAGAGTATGGTTCTAAAGTTTTGATTTAAAATATTTCAGTTAATCATTTAATTTTTGAATCTTTGCTTAATCTGTAAAATATAAATTTCATTTATATTTCAGATATCAAAATAGAAGAATGTGAATTGAGTAATAATCTAATTTATATGACTCCAATTACATGTAATTATTATCATTTAATTATTATTTAGTTTTTAATTTGATTCGAACCCAATTTCGATAGATAAGAATTGGATTTGATATTTAAGATTTTACTTGTAATTCTTAACCTTAATCAAATGAAATTATTAATTATTAATGTTTAAATGGATTTGGAGGTGCTCCAATTTCTTTAGTAAATGATTTAATTGAAAAGGATACTCAAAGAGGAGAATGTATATCTAAATCTTTAAAATCTAAATTAGACTTATCAAATTCAGGTTTAATAATAATTAATAATTTAAATTAAGGAGTCAATTTAAAAATAAGCTAATTAGATCTGAATAACATATCATGTACTAATTGTAGTAATGGATTACTCTATATGAAATTTATAGGTTTCAAATAGTTTTTATAAACTTAATTAATTATATATCCTAAGGTAACAATTTCTGATTGTGGTCAAAATGGATGTTTAGTTTTTGAAAAATAATATGATTAAAATAGAAGAATTCTTACGGAAGAATAGAATATTTTTAAAGGATATGAATTACAAATATCTGATTATATTTGTGAAAATAATTAAGGAAAAACAGGAACTTGTTTGATGCTAGATTCAATTTTTACTTTAATATTAAATAGTGTTCTTAAAAATAATACTGCAAGTACAAAAGGAGGAGCAATTCATGTAAAAGGATAAGAGTAATTAATTCTTGAAAATTCTCTTATATAAAACAATAAAGCAGAGGTAGGTGGAGGATTGTATCTTGAGAATGCATTTGCCCTTAATTATGAATTATTAAAAACTAGAATTATTTTTAACACTGCTAATTTTTATGGAGATAATATAGCTTCAATTCCTGAAAAGCTTGCAATTCGAATTACTTAAAATGAATTATTATAAAAGAAAATAATTGTTGATAATTCAAGTATAAAGATTGAAGAAATTGTTATTCAACCTTATACATTAATAAATGGAAAGAGTTCTAAATTTGTTTAATTACCTACTGGATAGAAAATATCAACTTATTAATTTTTTAATTGGAAAAACAACAATTATATTAATTATGATTTAATATTTAGAATTCATGCTATGAATAGAAGAAATAATTAGATTTAAGATCTTAGTAATTCTTATTGTACTATAAATAGTAGAAGATATAATATTTCTGAGAATGATGAGAGTTAAGAATTTTAAAATAATTATACTAATAATAATTCTATTTAATTTAATTCTTAATCATAAGATTACAATCTTGATAATTTAATTGTATATTTTGATAATGAAGTTCCAGAAGATATTGTATTATAATTAGAGTTTAATTGTGATTAAGTAAAAGTTCCAATTTATAATAATACATATCCATATTAGACTTACAGTTATCATAGTAATTATAAATTGAGAATCAATATTAAAACATTAGAATGTTAATTTGGAGAAATTAAGAATATAACTGATTAATCTTGTGAAAAGTGTAATTCAATTTAAGGACTCTTTTCTTTAACTTTAAATGCATAAAAATGTGATATATAAGATGATTTATCAACAATATCAGTAACATAAAATTAATTAGAATTAAGGTCTGGATATTGGAGACCTTATTTTGATACAATATAAATTAGTTATTGTCTTAATTTACCTAGTAATTGTTTAGGAGGTTGGTAAAATGGTGATATTTCTTGTTATATAGGACATATAGGAGCTCTTTGTGAATAATGTGATTTATATAATATTAGAGGTGGCGGATAATTTAGTATTGTAAATAGATATTCTTGTGGAACATGTTAAGATAAATATTAAAATATTGCAATCATTATTGGAATCATTATTCTTACTTTAATACTTCTACAAATCTCTGTTAAAGGAACTTTAAAATCAATTGAAGAATATACTAAATTTTAACCATTTAAAATATCTCAATATTCACTTATCAATAAACCTTAATCAAGTATTCTAATTAAAATGTTAACTAATTACTTTTAAATTGTGGCCACTATTACTACCTTTTAATTATAATTTCCCTCAGGATTTAATGTTACTTTAGATGCTGTAGGAAATCCTATTTAAACAGCAACTTATTCTCTTGATTGTTTTTTAGTTGATATATCTAATACTTAAATATAATATAGTAGAATGATATGGCAAATTATTTTATCAATTCTCTATGTAAATATATTCATGGCATTATTTTTTATTGCTCATAAATTAAATCTAACAGAAATTTCAATTAATAGAAGTGTTATTTCAACAACTTTAATATATTTCTACATTTATTTCTAACCTAATTTAATTAATGGTTTTGTATAATAAGTATCATATAGAAGTATATCTGGCTTTTAATGGATTAAAGCAAATGTAGCTGAAAGATATGATACAAATGCTCATTTAAAATGGATGCTATAATTTTGTCTACCTGTTTTAATTATTTTATCTATTGCTGTTCCATTCTTCTTTTTATATGGTCTATTTACAAATAAAACAACACTCGATTCAAAATAAACAAGACTTCGTTGGGCGTATTTATATATAGAATATAAAAAAAATGCATATTTCTGGGAATTAGTTAAAATCTTTGAAAAAGAACTTATTATCTTATCTCTTATATATTATGAAGACAATATTGTTATTAAAGGAGTTCTTGTACTTCTTATTACTTATTTTTATTAAGAATTAAATCAAAATTATGAACCATATCAATTGAATAGTTTGAATCAATTAGATTATTATTCAGCTAATATTTGTATGATAACTATTTGTTTAGCTGTTGGAGCCTATATATCCTAATAAGCTGATTTAAAAGAACTCAAAATATCATTTTTTGTTATTATGGCATTCTTAAACTTTTTATTTCTTTAGTCCATTTTATCTAAAATTATATCTGAATACTCTAAATAATATGAAAGTATTTTAGATTCTATAAGAGACTTTATTAAATCAAAATACCCTTCATATAAAAATTCTACATAGCTTAGGAGGATTTTGTAAAATAGAACTGAAAGAAGACAAAAAGCAATTTAATCATTTTAAAAACTTAAACGATTGGCCTTTCCATTAGTAAGATTGATGATTTAAACCAGAAACCAATCTTTTGCAAAAAGTAGTAAAGAAAAATCAAATAATGTAATTGAAATTCATACAAAATAAGATACTTTAGAATTTGAAAAGTCTTCTTAAAAAAGATTGCTCATTATAAAAAATAATAAATGAAAGAAATCAATTTCATATTTAATATTAGATTATTTCAAAATATTATTTTATTAAATTACATTGATTAATAAATTAGATATTTTATTTAATATTTTTTTATTACTCTAAATACCATAGATTAACCATGATGTATTGATGAGTTAGAATATAAAGTGAGGGACTTGTTGAAATAACATTTAAGAAATTTTCAAATCTGATATATTCATCTATTATTTATATTACTTTTCGTTTATCATTTTTAAAATTCTTTTATTTTAGATTCTCATCTAAGAATTTAGTTAATCAAAAATTCTGATATTCAGTAGTTTTAATTGTGATAAAAAATATAAATCTATATGATTAAAAAATTAATTAAATTTTGCTGATTAATGGAGTTTCAATTAATTTATTGAATTAATTTAGATCCTGAAAGAATTTAGGTTTCTCAAGATTGATTCAAATTATTCTTTTAATTATCCCATCTCTTCATTTATTTCGTTTATTTGACCATCATGATTTTTTGTTATGATACAATAATTTCAAATTCAAAAAAATAAATATATTTATACTTTCATACAAAATTAATTTTTTCTTCAATTCCAATTATTAGTATATTTATGGTATTTTCTTATTTTATAGAGCATTTGTAATATATTTATTCTTCTTTCATAGATTTTATGTCAAGAAATACCTATTACAAATTATTCATGTAAAAATATTATTTAAATTAGAGTTTGTAATTTATAATTACAGTATCTAATTCAAAATTATTAATTGAATAATTATATGGGGATCTTCGATTATATTAGACAAAAGACAACAAATTAAATAATAGTAAAATCTAAACTGTTTAGAAGTTTTTTGACTAATCAACAAATTACACTTAACAATATATGTAAGGGAATTTATCCAATTATAATTTAAAAAGAAATATATTGATATTGATTTTATTAGAATAAAAATTAGTAAAATTAAGTTAANAATTGAAATTCATACAAAATAAGATACTTTAGAATTTGAAAAGTCTTCTTAAAAAAGATTGCTCATTATAAAAAATAATAAATGAAAGAAATCAATTTCATATTTAATATTAGATTATTTCAAAATATTATTTTATTAAATTACATTGATTAATAAATTAGATATTTTATTTAATATTTTTTTATTACTCTAAATACCATAGATTAACCATGATGTATTGATGAGTTAGAATATAAAGTGAGGGACTTGTTGAAATAACATTTAAGAAATTTTCAAATCTGATATATTCATCTATTATTTATATTACTTTTCGTTTATCATTTTTAAAATTCTTTTATTTTAGATTCTCATCTAAGAATTTAGTTAATCAAAAATTCTGATATTCAGTAGTTTTAATTGTGATAAAAAATATAAATCTATATGATTAAAAAATTAATTAAATTTTGCTGATTAATGGAGTTTCAATTAATTTATTGAATTAATTTAGATCCTGAAAGAATTTAGGTTTCTCAAGATTGATTCAAATTATTCTTTTAATTATCCCATCTCTTCATTTATTTCGTTTATTTGACCATCATGATTTTTTGTTATGATACAATAATTTCAAATTCAAAAAAATAAATATATTTATACTTTCATACAAAATTAATTTTTTCTTCAATTCCAATTATTAGTATATTTATGGTATTTTCTTATTTTATAGAGCATTTGTAATATATTTATTCTTCTTTCATAGATTTTATGTCAAGAAATACCTATTACAAATTATTCATGTAAAAATATTATTTAAATTAGAGTTTGTAATTTATAATTACAGTATCTAATTCAAAATTATTAATTGAATAATTATATGGGGATCTTCGATTATATTAGACAAAAGACAACAAATTAAATAATAGTAAAATCTAAACTGTTTAGAAGTTTTTTGACTAATCAACAAATTACACTTAACAATATATGTAAGGGAATTTATCCAATTATAATTTAAAAAGAAATATATTGATATTGATTTTATTAGAATAAAAATTAGTAAAATTAAGTTAAAACATTACTGATTTTAAATTTAACTATCATAAATCCATATTTATAGTTCATTCCAAAAGATAATAAAGCTGGTATTATTCTTCATTTCGAATTTTGGTATCTACCCTCATTTTTTCTCTGCATTGCCATAGCTGATCTAATTCAGCTTAAATGAATAAATTATAAAATAAGATAGTTAATTTATAGATGAAACTAATACCTTAAATAATTTTGATATTAAAATAATCAAGATAGTGAATGGTAAATTCTTTTTCATTCAACGATTATTCTTATTTTTTTTTATAATTTTCCCTTTCTAATATAATTTATTCCTTTTAATTTCCCAAAAATTGTTATTTACTATTAATTTGTTTTAACTTTATAATTTAAATAATAGCCCATACCAGTTAAATTAAATTCTCCAATTTTATAATTTTCTAAAATTACATTTGATTTACTTTAATATATTTAGATGTTTACCGTTGTTATATATTTATGATAGTTTTATTGTATATTTAGTATTTTATGGTATTATTTTACTCAAATTTATTTCTTCTGTTTGATTTAAACATAAAATAGTGTAAATAAAAAAGCAAAATTAGGGCTTAGAGAATTAAAGTCATATAAAATTCAAATTTAGAAACTGGTTCTCTCATATCTTATCAAATTTTGTTTATAAAGTTTATTTAGAAATAAAATTATAATCGAACAATAATTAAATAGATATAAAATTGATAGGAATATTAATAGATATTCTAAAATGAAAATAAATCTTATAACTCATTTAAATTTTTTAGAAGTCTTAGAATTAGGATACTTTATAAATACTTTTTTACTTTTGTAATGAAAATAATTATTCTTAAAAAATTTACATGAAAACAAAAATAAGTTTTTAAAATTTAGAGCATTATTTTCTAGAATTTTATTTCTAAATACTGTATATTTTATATTTAAAAGAATAAATAATTATATCATCATGACTATTTATAGTTTAAATTATAGAAAATTTTTGAATGAATACAATATTCGAAAATTTAGAATATTTAAAATTTTTGAATGGAGATTAAATTTTGTAACTTTTACTATCAATAGATTTTTTAGAAAAAGTTTATTAATTTAGATACAATTGAAATATCTAATTAAATAAATATTAATAATTTATATATTGAATTCTATAAAATGTATTCTTTGTTTAGTTATTTAATTAGAATATTTATTTTAGTCATGAAAATGGAAATAATTTTCATTATTAATAATTATTTATAATAAATAATTTACATAAATTAAATGAAAGATGACACATTAATAATAAGAATTACTACTTATTCAAGTATGTTTGCTGGAATTATTGGGAAAATAGTTTGCCATCCAATTGACACTATAAGAGCCAAGATATAAGTATTTGATATTTAAATTAAAAGATTAGACAAACTATGATGGTAAAGATAAAAGCTGATAAATTGATTTCAACATTAGCAAAAGAAACAATATAAACTGAGGGACTTCGTGGACTTTACAAAGGACTTGGAATAACAATAGTATAAATGATAATTCTATATAGGTAGGAACAGGACCTGCATATTCTTTATATTTAACTACATATGAGACATCGAAATACTTATTAAATAAATTAAATGTAAAATATATGATAAAGAGTAGTTTATGAAAGATAGTCCGAATTTAATATCATTTACATCAGGAATGATGGCTGAAACAATTAGTTGTATTCTTTGGTTACCAATAGATGTAATAAAGGAGAGATTATAGGTGTAAAGCAATTTAAAAGTTTTTGATTATAAAAATACATTTGTATAAGTTGTTTATATAAAATAGGATGCGATAAATAAAATTTTAAGATCAGAAGGAATAGTAGGTTTATATAGAGCTTATGGAGCAACAGTTGCTTCATATGGTCCATTTAGTGCATTCTATTTTATGTTTTATGAGAAATTAAAAAGTATAAAAGACTAAGAAACTAAATAGGAATATTGGATAATCCATAATAACCATCATTTTTAGAAAGTCTATGTTTATCAGGAATAGCAGGATCAATGGCAGGATTTATTTGTAATCCAATGGATATAGTAAGATTAAGAATGCAAGTATAGAGAGCATCATTAGCAACTCATTCAGAAACAGGTAATTTTGGATATAAGAATTTGGTTCATGGAATTTTGAAAGTAATAAAGAATGAAGGAATATTATCTTTAACAAAAGGATCAATGGCTAAAGTATTATATACTTGTCCTAATACTGCAATATCAATGAGTGTAGCAGAAGTAACAAGATCTTATTTTATTAATAAATATCAGAATCATTGAATATAATATAATAGCTAAAGGAATAAAATTTACATCAGATTTAATTAAAAAATTCATGTTTTAGTAATTCTTTAGCTTCTGATCTTTATGATGGATCATAAGCTAAACATTGTTTAAGTAAATCGAAGAGTTAATTTTATTTGGCTAGTGATAGATAATTGCAATTCTATCTTATAATTGAATTCAATTATAATTACTATTATTTTTGTATAATTCTAAATTAATTATATAACATGAATACTTGCTTAAATCTCTACCTTTAACTGCAAATAACCCATATTTAATTTAAGGTCTTCCTTATCTCATAATTTTGCCTTTATAGGATAACCAATTAGGAACACCATGTAAAATATCAAGTATAATTGCCCCTTTATTTATTTATAAAAATACCATAACTCCAAACATCTATTTTTGGAGTTCCATGTAATAATGTAAGTGCTTCTATTTATGTACTGTATTGATTAGAATATTTAGTCCAATTATGCATAATATCAAGTGCTTCCGGAGCCATATATTCAGGAGTAATCATACCAAATTGATCCTTATCTTCATTAGAAAATGCAGATCCAAAATCAATTATTTTAGGTATATTATTATCAACTAATATATTATCTGGTTTTAAATCAAAATGAGTAACATGTTTATCATTAATACATGAAATTCCATTCAATATTCCATACATCAATTCAATTAATTTTGATGGATGTTCATACATATCTAACAATTATTAAGTCTCGCTTATCTTACAAATATTAATGTTTATACTGCATATACTCTCTCTCCTTTATAGAATTCCCCTTTCATAGTGTAGAGTACTTTACTTAATGGTTTACCTCCTAATTCTTAAATAATCCAAGTATCTTTATTTGAATGCTCTACTCCCATTATCTATACTATGTTCTCTGATTTTATATAACTGAATTTAGCCTCCTTACTTTATTAAGGTTTGGCTATTTATTTTAATGCCACCTTCTAATTACCTTTTGATGCCAACCAAACTAATGCAAAACCTCCCCTATTAAATAACCCTATATCTATTACATACCTTCCCAGAAGTTCCAATTTATCAAATCCTAATAATTGCCTATCTCCATAAGTTCCTTTCTCTTCCTCTGTTAATCCATAATCTTTAAGCATCTTAAGGGATGGCAATCTATTTGGTTTCAGTGTGAAGCTACTGTGCTTTTATAATTTTAACATTGTATTCCCAGGTGATTGATTTTATTCCTTTTATACAAGATCTATTATTATTCGTTAGTGTAACAGTGAATCTAATCCTACTATATTGTATATTTTTAAATATAATATAAAAGTGTTGTTAATATAGACACTATAGATAATATTATATACTGTTTGTTGAAATTGGAGTTCTCCTTGATTTCTATGACAGTTGTCTCTAATAATGGATAGGCATCATATTAATTAATTATATTTATACTCTTAACAAATTATACAATAGATAATTATTTATATAATTTTTCAAATGTAAGAGTGGCCTAAGAAATTGTTTCTTGCTATTGCATTCATCTCTTGTTTCACCTGTTATGCAAGACCAGATTATAATCTACCATTATTTGCTTTTGCATATTTGCTATGGGATATTGACAGACCTGTAAATTAATCATTCATTCAATTTAGGTATCACAAAAGATTAGATTAATTTATCTATTTGTTTATTCATGGATTATTGATTTCGTTTGGCTTGTTTATTGGGGTCCATTTTGGAATTCATCAACTTTTAGTCATAATTGGGCTGATGGAATTTAAACATTTGTATTAGTGTTGTCCGTTATCAACTTTATCCTGAAAGTAGAAATTGAATTTATAATGTTTAGTTGGGTACAATTGTAGTGTGCATTTTAGCAGAAAAAGAATGCAAAGATGCATTACATCCTGAAAATGCAATGGCACATGCAAAAAACATATTTAGTAGTGATGGTTAGCATTAATGAATTACTTAAATTTTTTTAAAAAAAATTAATATCTATTTTAAATTAATGTCTTAATAAGTGCTTTGGGAAGTAGTTAAGGGTAACAATGCTTTTTTGGTTAAAAGAAACGGATTGACACTCTCAACTGATCCATTCAATAACACAGGTGTATAAACATACAGTAGCACAGGTAAATGAAAATTAATCTAAATTAAAAAGGATTCATTACAAATAATGCTATTGGTGTTGTACCAACATAAGCAAAGGTAAATTAAATCAATAATGTCAATTTGGTTACAAGAAAGAGTACAAAATTCTAATAAGCTGACAGAAAGACCAAAAATACCTAATCTGTTTATGCTTCAACTTTGAGTGTTAAACATGGAATTCATACAGCATCAAGAGTATCTTGTCTTATGAACTCTAGGTAATCAGAAAGAGATTTGGCACAAGAAGACTGGGATTGTAGAAAGCAGCTCTTAGAAAATTAGTCAATTTGAACAGAGCAAATGCTGTAAGAAGAAGAAACGAAATTGCTGCAACTAAGGCATAAAAGAAATGATTTGCATTATCAAACGATGTACAATAAATAAATAAATATATATATATAAATGGAAACATTTTCATATATATCATAATAGTTATGATCATATTCACACACATCATATATTTTTTATATCTTCATATATATGATTATTGTTTATTGTTTTTTTTATTATATAACAATATTATACCAAGAATTCGTTGTTGCTCAAAAACACGATGAAAATTAATTGTTTACAAGAATAACAATTAATTTGTAATAGATAGATATATAATATAAAACAATAAAGAAACAGAATCTTTATAATAAAAAAGGTTGGGTGTAACTTAATTTAATGATTTACAATATTTAATATTTGATGTAAATGTGTACTATACTTTAGAATTATCATTATTATTTGGTTTCTTCTTGGTGTTCTCTGGCTTATTTCTTTTCAAGAGCTGTCAAATACAAACCATTATCATCTGGGAGTGAAATTAAAGACTTCTTTCCTTTACCAATTGTAAAGATATTGTTGATTCTTGTAGAGAAATGTTTACCATTTGAATCCTAAACATATATAATTTAGCTTATACTTTAACATGGACAATATCAAAAGATCCAAGATGTCTTTCTCTATGTTGAATGAGACCCACTCTTCCAATGTTATTACCTCCAGTAATGTAACATAAATTTCCTAATTAAAATTTATACATCATATATACCTGGTTCTTCTTTAAGGAAATCAACAACCTTTCCACTTTCCAAATCAATTTTTAATGTATCGTTAACATGAATCTCAGGATTTGGATATCTGATTGTTCTTGCATCATTTGTAACAATGTAAGGAACATTATTTGGTCCAACTTTCTTTTATGTTACTTTGACCAACTTGAATTTTGCCTCCTCTGGTTTAATTGATTTTAATATGAATTTTCCTGAGACATCATATAATACTCTGTAATTTTCTCTTGTCTTATCAATTGTTATGACATCTGATCTCATTAATTATATATAATACCCTATAAACCAACTGGATATCCAAAGTCAGATCTTACTTTTCCATCAACTTTTATATTACCATCCTTATCAGCAAGAATCATTTAGACTTCTCTTGCATACAAGGCGTATTTCAATTTATGTTGCAATAATACAGACAATGGAATTGATTCTCTCAATTTATGGGGTCCTTATGATGGTCTTGTAGTCCAATTTCCTCCTAATTTTGACAACATCCAACTTTTTGGTGCTGTAATTCTTTTCATATGTTTCTTGGGTCCTCTTGCCTATACATAATAGTAATCACTATTCTTACCATGATTGTTTAAAGAAAAAATTAAAATCTTTTTAATTTAATTCAAAATGTTAATATTCATAACATTCATAACATTAATAAATGCAGAAACATGCTAATGTAATACTGGTATTTGTAATGCACAAATTTGCTACTGTCCTTATCCTTTTGCTGGAGAACACTGTGATTACATATTAAAACTAGGATATGGTATGAATTACACAGCAGAATTTGATCATTATATTGGTCATAATCGAATAAAATAAGATAATGATTGCAAATCAGATTGTAATAAATAAGGTTTGTGTTTATAATCTTAATGTTATTGTAAATCGCCTTATGGTGGACAATATTGCTAATTTAAATTGTTTTTTGTAGATGATAATGAGAATAAAACTTAGATTCAAACTCTGGATAATTTATTTAATTTTCATATGGATTTGTAGACTTCTAAGAATATAATGACTCAGATAAAATAATTTGATAAAAAAGAGATGTATAAGAAATGCCCAGTTCCTTGTAGAAATGGTGGTTATTGTGTATTTGGTTAATGTATGTGTAAATCACCTTATGTTGGAGATTACTGTTAATTTCGAATAGAATTTGAATAGGGAATGCCTGTAAAATAATAAAATTATTGATAGCATTATCAAGTTTACATGTTAATGATATTTTCATGTATAGTTGGTATAGCTGTGGCTGTGATATTATTTATGATATTGAAAATAATAGAAGATGAGAAAAAGAAATATGAATTAATAAGTGGTGAGAATAAAGATTTATGGGAAAAGAAATGATTATAATTAATAACAACAATGCAATTTTAATAATTAATGCCTATTGGATATCTGAAGGAGCCTCCTCTAAAAAGATTTGTAATAGCTAAGATAAAGAGAGAGAATACTGAGAAATGTATTAAGTTATACAAGCAAAGATATCACTAATACTTCTTTTAGTATGATTACTTAAAACTTGTGAAATAAAGTGAGGAGAAAGAATATGTATTGATGCTTTTTTGTTTTCCTGAAGTAAACTATTACTAAATGAATAGGATTTGGAAAAAATGAAGGGAGATTTTGAAGTTGATTAATTTTTAGAAATTGAATTACCTAGTATAGCACCTATACATAAAGATTAGAAACAGTTTTATAATTAATATTGGAATATCTTGCATCCTAATTATGAATATCCAAACAAATAAAATAAAGAAGCAGCTTAGAAAATGTAATAAATTTTAGATACAAAAATAACGAGAAATAAATGTATTCTTTATGATGAAGATAATACAATTGTAATTGAAGCAGAAGATGAAACGAATATCAATAATGCAAGACATTGTATAATGGTTGTTATGGAAAAGTTAGCTTTACATAATAAAAATGAGAATCAAAAAAAACACTTTAATGAAACTTAATATTATGCTAAGGATATGATTTTAGTAATCTATTATGAACCTTGTATTATGTGTGCTATGGCATTAATTCATTCAAGAATTTCATAAGTCTATTATTATTAAAAGAGAGTCACAGATGGAGGCCTTAATGATCAATTATAAATTAATAACATGAAATAACTAAATCATAAATATTTAGTATTTTATTAGCATTGATATTATTTATTATATTCTAATTCATTATGAAATTCAATCCCTTTTATTTATAAGATCATTAAGTAAATTAGCAACTTAAGAAACCTACTATGAAATAGCACTAAAATTTAATCTTATTATTCATACTCATAAAATTGTTAAGCATACTCTAAATTGTAAAATGCTTCTTGAATCATTTTCAATTGATTTTCAAAATCTTACTCTCCTTAATTAGCTATCATTAAGAATAATTATTTGTCTTCCAATTCTGATGCTATCTTCTCCAAATCATTTAGATTTATTGAATTAAACTAACAATTAATATTATTTATACAATAGCATCATATTCTGTCATTTTTATCTAAATTATCTTTGTAGCTTGTATTAGAATATTTTGTTCAATTGATTAGTTTGTACTCTAACCTAATCCTAAATCATCAATGTATTTTTCTAAATTCGCTAACTAAATCTTTATTAAGTCCATTCTATTCATTATACTTTCTACAGACACAGATAACTTCTTTAATGTTGTCAAATTCTTCCTATAGAAATTTTAAGACTCCTACAAAGATGTCTACATTTTACTGGCTATCATTTATTCACTATTCTATTCAATAAATAACAATTGATCTTTTATCCCCTTTATCTATTCCTCAGTTGTTCTATTTATTACACTAGCCTCTATTAGCTTTTTCTATAAATCTAATTATTTTAATAACATTTATTACCTTCAACCATTCTTCTGAAACTCTCTATCTATTATTATAATAACCAATGTCCTTGATATTCTTATGGCATTGATTATAAATCCAACTGATTTTTTATATTTATCAATTTCTTCCCTTATTCCTATTATAATTGATGGATCTTTTAAATCTAATTTTAACATCCTTTCCATCCTCCTCTATCCTTTATAAATTGAACTTTTTATTAAATTGATGGAGTTAATTTTAAAGATTCAGCATTTTGAAAAGAATCAATCATAAATTGAATATTGTATTAAGCATAAATAGAATTAAAATTATTTTGTAAATCTAAAAATTTTTATTAAGCTTAACTTTTATTAGAATTTATTTATTAAATTAATTGTTAACTTTCTATTACAAACTATTATTATTATGATTTTTTTGTGTTATCCAATGAATCTGGAGCTTTTGGTTAAATTAGATCTTTTTTAACAGGTAATTCTAATAACTCATATTCTTTTGCTATTGGGTGTTTAAATGCATTTTCATTAAGATATAGATACTCTTTTTTAAGTGCTTGAATTTGAGATAATTTCAATTATAGAAATTCATTTTTTAGTTTAAATTTTTTGAATAGTTCTGTAATAGGTTGTTCAGCCTTATTTAAATACGTTATAGCTTTTCCCATTCTTTATTCTTTTGGAATTTCTTTAGCAGTAGAAGCCATAAATTTAGCCAATTCTAGATTTGTAATAACAATGGTTGTAACTTGATCAGATGAAAATTATTCAAGTAATTAATTGTATATAATTGGTGGAATAGGTTTCTTATTACTTTATTTTGTTTATGTCAAACATCTTATGGTTTATTCATACAATTTAGATGATTCCTACAATAATCCTAATGCAATCAATTAGTCATCAGGATTTTTATTATTTTAGAAATGCTCAAATAATTTTTTATATCCATAGGCACCAGCCTAGTAATAAAAGGGGAATAATTACATAACAATTATGCATATGTATATGAACAAAGGATAGATCAGAATGTTAGTGAATGGTTCTTGAATTGACAAATGCTATAATTTCAGATAGTCTCTAGAAGCACCATTAAGAATTACGACTCTTACTAATTGCATCTTTGATTGTTGGAATGTTTTATCCTAAATGATAATATACAAGTCCAAGATTGTACATCTAACAAGAATATTCATAATGCCATTGATTGGATTGAGTAAATTTATTCTAAAATATTCTATCTTAATTACAGGTTCATAAGAATCATTCCATTAGAATGTAATATCAACTTTAAGTTATTATTCAATTACTTAATCCAAGAACAGAATGTATTGAGTGAGTAAATTTTCAAGTTAAAGACATGCATCCACATCTCCTTTGCTACAATCTTACCAACGAAAATCACATATCTTCTTTCTTTATTCCTCAATTTATATTAGCAATTAATTCTTTTTGGAATATTAATTGATATTACCTAACTTAAGGGAAATTTAATGGGTTTAGTTTATTTAAATCTAAAACCAAAGTTCATAATAATAATATTAATGAGAATTGTTATTACAAATAAATTTATATTTTCACATTCTTTATTTCCCCTAGGCTTACTTTAACAAATGTAACAATGTTTCTTATCTACGACTCTTTCGTTTCTTTGTTTGTCTCTAGAATACCATCCTCTTTTCCTGATACTACGAAAAAAAAGATTAAGAATATATATCATACTTTGGTGACTAATAATGTAATATTGTTATGAGGATGATAATTTGTGAATTCACAAACTCTTTCGAATTATTGAAACATATCTATGTGTTATCCCATAATTTTATCTTCATCTTCATCCTCATTATCAGAACTATCATCAAACTTTAATTTTACTGATTTTCTTCTGGCAACTTAATTAATTTATAATTAAGGCACTTACAATACCTATTAATATCCTTGTTCATTCATTACACATAAAGATTCATTACCTCCTTTTTTGCTTGGTTTTTCATATGGTACTTCCTCTTCTGGTAATTCTGCTTAAGATTCATAATTTATAGATAATTTTGTATGATTTTTAAATCCAGTTGTATTCACATATTAATTAGAATTGGGACAAAATCGAAAAGTACGAGGGGATGATTCATCTTAAATTCTTTAAGATTATGATGATTTGGGTTATAAAGGAGTCTACACATTTATTGGTATATGATTCAATGTAAATTAATTTCCAAAATGAATTCCATGTTATTATTATAATTCTTTAATTTCTTCAATCTAAACAAGATCTTCATTTTTCATCATATAATTTAACACACTCTCTAAAACAATGAAATGATGTTTCAATGCATACATTTTTCTAGTATGATTATGTCTAACATATCTACTTGTTCTATCAACTGGAGTAAACTTTCTATAATTATAGAGAGCCTTTATCCTATTTGGTAGACCAAATAAAATTGGACATGTATTTGTAAAATGATAATCACTTTAACATGTATTACATTTTATTTGAATTGTCTTCAAATTCTACTTAAATATTATATCATCTGTTATTTATTAATATATTTCCTAAACATTTATAAAAATTAAGTTTTTACGTAATCTGAAGGATGTTCCTTAAACACAAAATGTAATTACTCTCTTGAAATTTAAAGAACTTTTGTTGTCTTTGATGCTACTGCATCATATTAATATTATCTTTTTGAAAAGAAATCTAATTATCCTATAAAAGATGGATTATTTATCTTTTATAATACTCTTGGTTAATCTTTTAGAGTTATCACTAATTTAATCTCTCCAGTCACCAATACATATAATTAAGATGATTATTTATTCCTTCTGAACAAATATTCATCAGATTATATTTGTTTCTCTTCTAATTACATACACAACTTATTTAATAAAGGTTAACTAAAATTTTTAAAAAAAGATAATTAATTTAATATCTTTGTATTGACATCAACAATCATTTGATCTTTTAAACTTTTAGGAATCATATCAGAAAATTGTATTACTTTTTGAGAAGGTTTACTCCATAAATATTCAAAATATCTTCTAAATTTAATTTATAAATCATCAGACACATTTTAACTTTTCAAATATCTATTTAATTGATTCATATTATTTTTTAATTAAACTGATTACTTTGAAAAATCTTGGAATATACCTCCAATATTATTAACTGTATATGCAAAGGTAGCAGATGATATCATTGTCATAAATATAACAAAGATTCTTTCTGTTAAATTGACTGGAGTTATATCTCCATATCCAATTGTTGTCATTGTTACAATACTCCAATAAAATGAAACAACATATCTATCTAACCAAGATTCATTCTATAAATTAGCTATCTTCAACCATGTTTTGCCTTCATAATTACCCCATTCACCCCATTAACCTATTATATGCCATATACATGCTGAAAAATGAGCTACCAAAATCATAAATGATCTAATACATATTTATAATCAATACATCATTTTAAACAAATCGAATATTGCTGTTTATTTAGTGGATAATTCTAAACGATTAAAAAGAGACGAGAATAAACTCGACAACTAGAATACTTTCAATATGATCACAAAGTCAAAGTATCTAAAATCAAATTGCTGACCTATAAAAAAAGGTACTACTAAAAATAAATCAATTAAAAATCCTATCTAATATTCATATCCATCAACCTTCTATGCAATAATATTTCACTATCTTTCTTCTACTTGTAATGAGGATTCCCTTATTGTAGATACAAGTATTGAATTTTAAAACAATCTCTAATAGAAATGAATAAACAGGTAATTATTCAAAAAAGAATTCCTTACTTGCCAAAGGAAAATCCACTAATTCTGGAAATGAGATACGTAAAGAAACATAAAAAACATTTATTGTCACAATCACTATCAGATAAATATTCCATATGATTATGATTGTGTCATCTGGTTTCAATAACCATGTTCGAACAATGTTTCTAAATAATCGACTCTTTCGTTCTGCAATTAATTATTTACATTTACATAGTATACATGAAAACCATGTGTGTAATTTTAATAAGAAATATGAGGGTTTATCCTATGGTAAGAATCCTTTATATTTATAGAAATTATAGTCTGCTGCATAGTCTTGGATTAAATTGAATTCTTGTTTTGTAAAAAGACTTAAATCCTTTTTAATGATTTATTTTGTGATCAGAACAATAAATCTAGAAACTATCAGTATTATTTTGAATGCCCTGTATTTCCAAATAGGATTATCTATACCAAAACTATGATGTTGAGTTCTTCTCCCCCATAATAACACTTTAGAACTCTTATTCATATTTGTTTCTAAGGGTTCAGGACAATCCTCATTGTTACTTATTTAACTTATTATCATACAAATATATAATAATTATATACAATGGATAAGCTTGACAAAATTATTGAATAATTAGATGAATTAGAAATTAGTCAAAAACATAGAGAAGAGTTACTCAAACGGAATCAAACTACATTTCTACTTAAATTACCGAAAGTATCCAACCCAATTTTATTTAGGTCATTCTAATTTAGAGAGTATGTGGATTTTTAGATGATAATGATCTATATAGATTTACAGCAACATGTTCTACTCTTAGAAAAATTATGTTTTGTCCATTAGGATTTAAATTGTTGATGCTCAGTAGAAATGCTAATCATTTAGTTGGTGGACCAAAACATTAACAAATACAACTCAAACATGAAAAAATTGGTATAATAACATGTGGTAATTTGTCAACCAATAATAACACCTTTGAAACAGAAGAAGATGCTCTTTGTTAATTAGAAGTCTTAAAAGCAGTTAAGGATTTTTTAACTAACAAATTATAAGATTCATAGGCAACAATTAAAAAATTAGAAGATATTTTAGAAGATGCTTAAGCTACTCTTAAATATGAAAAATCAGTCAATCTGAAACTCTAATCTAAGATTAATATATTGTAGAATCAACTATCGATTTCAGAATTGTAAAGATAAGATGTTAAGGAAAATTTAGCAGAATTGAATTCTAAATACAATAAAATAGTAAATAATTTTTACATTAATTTTTATAGATCACATAAATGGAATAAGATAAAATAGTATTATTAGAAGATAAAGAGAAATTACTAGGACATAAGAAAGTATTAATTGAAGAAGTGTATAGATTGAGAGGACTTGTATCTTAGATGGAATAAAATTAAAATAATTATAAAGAAGCTTTAAGATAGGTTAAAACCTTTATGGAAAGTGTAGAAGTAAAACCAATTTGAAGGTGTTATCAATTGAAATATTAATTAATTTTTAATGATGTACTATTATCACAATTAATAAACTTAATTAAAATTGGATATTTTAGAGTGTGTATTTTTAGTTTAAAAATCTTATCAAATATTCCAATTTTAATTATTTATGGATTATTAATTACCTTCTTTAGCAGATCCCTTAACATGGGTTTCATATAGCATTTTAGGCATATTAGTCGGTTTATCATAAGCTGGTGGTATTGGTGGTGGTCCCATCATATCTCCAGTAATGATGGTTTTATTAGGATGTCCAAGTAAAAAAGCTATTTGGAATACTTACATAATGCTATTAGGAGGAAGTCTGGGTAATTTCTTAAGATTAGGTAAAGAAAGAGTAAAATATTATATTTATTTTATTTTAGACTGCTAATGGAAGTGCTCCATTGATCAATTATTAATTGGTTCAAATTACATTACCATTGTTATTAGCTGGAGCTATTTTAGGAGTAGCTACAGGTAAATGGTTGCCTAAACTAATCATTGTGATCTTTTTATTTGGTATTTTATTGACCGTCTTTTTAAAAACAAAAAGTTTATACTAAAAAACTAGAAGCAGAGAAATGAATGAATAACTAATACCAATTGAATTAAAAGAATTATAAGTTTAAAATTAGAGTAATCATTCAAAAGAATTGAATATAATGAAAGAAAAAGATGCAAGACTCTATCCAATAGAACCTCTCACAGAAATCAGTTTGACTATAATCATTATAATTGTTGTGACATTATTAAAAGGATCAGGAGCAGTACCTTCAATACTTGGAATTGATTATTGTGGCTTAGGATACCATTTCTTTAATTTTATCATCTTTGGAATAGCCTATTATAATGTTTAAAGATATAGAAAATATATAACAAAAGATGAAGAATATAAATAATCAATTGGATATGATTTTGCAGATGGGAAAATGAGCTCTGTATTTGATATTACTGTAAAATCCAGTCTATATGCTGGTTTTTTAGGTGGTCTAGTTGGATTAGGAGGAGGTGTAGTATTAACACCGCTTTGGTTAGAAACTGGAATTAATCCTCCTAGAGCAGCTGCTTCAGCTACTTTTACAGTTTTATTCACATCTTCTATTTCAGTATTTATTATTGCTCTTTCAGGAGGTTATTCACTTTCTGAATTCATCATTTTAGGAGTAAGAATTACTTAATAATTTAATAGTTAGTTTCTAGCCTTGGAAGTTATTTAGTTGCAGGATTTCTTAAAAAAATAGTAAAGAAATATAAAAGAGAATCTATTCTAATACAAGTGCTTTTAGGAGTTATTGCATTTGGATTGATGATTCTACCTTTTTAATCTATTAAAGATGTCTATTTAAATCCACTTGGAGCTATCTAATTTGGACATTTATGTTGAAATATACTTTTTGATAATTATTTAATTTATGTTTTATTTATTAATTAAATAAATCAGTATTTTTTTAATATCATTATACCTAAGTAGTTTAGTAAGATTGTATTTTAAAAGGAATATAGGCTTGCGAATACAACTTAAAACTTACATCTATTATAACAATCAATATATTACTGTTTTAGGAAATCATTAAATTTTTCATTATTAAACTATATTCATAAGCTAATGCTTTGTAATTTGAAATTAAATCATTTTCATAAAAAGACCCTTGAAAATTGAATTCTATATACTACTCCTATTTTATAGAAATAGATATATATAAATCATTTGAATAAAGCGCTTCCATTATTGAGATTAGAAAAAAACTAAAAATTGATGGACATGTTTGTATTTTCATTTACAATAAATTAGAAATAGTAATTTTTTTCTTCTAATACAATAAATGTAAACTTGAGAGAATTCTTTGAAGATCAACTATCTTTGCTTTAATTTATTGTTTGTTTAAATCTTAAATAAGTTTAATGATTATTAATTTTTTCTATATTTTTTCAACATTATATTGAGCTGTATTTTTATTTTACATCATTTAACATAATTTAATAAGTATATTAAGCAAATTTTCATATCTAGATTTCATAATTTCATTATTTCCTTGATTGTTATTAGAGATTTCAGGAAATACTAATAGAATTGTTGGTTTATTACTGAAATAAATTGAGTATTCGATTTAGATTAATAATTTTGAATGTGAAATAGTAATTGTTTTATTAAAAATATCAACAGAATTTTATTTAAAATTTTTAATTTCATTGTAGATAACTTATTCAATAGTTTTATCTTTATATTTTGCTATTCTTAAGAATTTGAGTGCATCTTCAGTATTAGTAAATAATCTTTCACAATTCAATATTTTAGCAATAGAAAATTTTAATTGTTCTTCATCAAATGTTATTAAAATATATGGGATATATTTATTGATTTATGTAAGTATTTTTTCCCATGATTGATCAACTAAAGTTAATAAAAATTGTGATCTTATAGCTTTGTGATATTGATATAAATATTTAGAAGCAAAAAGTATAACTATGATTGCTAAGGTTATAGCTGAATACTCAATACTAGTACTTTTAATAAAAATAATGATAATTCTAATGATTGAAATGGATACTAAAGAAAACATTGCATCAATATATTCTCCAGCAAGTATAATTAAAAAGTTAGATCCCATTTAATTTGCTCCTCGAAGATGACCTGATAATGAATCAGATGATTCTTCCACAAATAAAAAATAAATAGTAAATGCATGATTAAATAAGATTAACGAAGGTCTCAAAAGTTGTTTATATTTTTTACTTAAAAGATACTACACAACACAATAAATAAGCATAGCTATGTAAGTATATACATTAAAATAATTTTGTTAAAGTAGACCCTATACTATTCTAACAATAAGTACAACTACACAACCTAAAGAGATAAGTGTAAACATTGTCATTCTAATTTAACCTATGCTTGTTGATTAATATTTTTCTTCAATCAAAGGGTTTTTGAATGTTAGTAAATATTTGTTCATGTAATTATTACTATTAACTTATTATATAATTTTAGAGATGGGTTTTTAATAACTTAAATATTAGAACTTTTAAGTGTTATAAAATTATTTAATAAAATTGATATAGATGTTAGATTTTAACATGAAATAAAAAGAATAATCAATCATTCTAAAATCAATTAAGTTATGTTTTATAAAGTGTTTTATTAGTTTTTTTACGCCATTGATTATATGCTTTAATAATTGAATCATAATTAAAGGTTGGATAATACATTCTAAATTATTTCATCTTTTCAAAATCATTAATGATAAAAAAGTCATCATGCCATACTTTTTAAGAAGTATAATTTTAAAGCATTCTAACAATTGAAGCACCTTTGATTTTAGTTCTCATACTCTTAAATTCAGGTTTATTATTTTATTATTTAGGAGTAGCTTATTTATCAAAGAAAACAGAAATGGAATCTTTATTTTCATCTAAATAATGTCTTGATTATTCTAATTCATCATAAGACTCTTGTTTATTATATAAATCTTACATCACTATCATCATTTTTTGAGTTTTCATCTTCTTCATCACTTTCTTTTTCTTACATTTTCATAGTTTTGATTGTTCTCTAATAACATAGATTTGCACTTCTTCTTCTAAATTCTAATTCATGAAAGGCTTTACTCTTTTCTTTTCTTTTTCTTATATATGCTTTTTATCTTTCTTATTAAGTTGAATATTAATGTTTAGCTAAAATTAATTCTCTATTTAAATTAAAATAGATATCTTCACAAATCTCATGACCTTATTTTCTGCAAAGTAAACATTTTAAAAATAAATTATCAAAATTTTAAATCATAACTCTATCTTTAATTTAATAAAATTAATCTAAATCAGTATCTTTTAATTTTTTAAAGAAATCTCCTGAAGAAATATAATAAATTGTTGAAAATCCTTCACTTATTAAAATTAATTTTCTATTCTACTATTCATTAAACAATGATTTAAAACCTATACCATCTCCTGGTTTTAAATTTGCTACAATCCTTCTACTTTCCCCAAACATAATGTTAATATTACCTTTTAATAATATATATAATCCAGGATCATTAGGTACTCTCTCTTAAGGTGTTAAATTAATCTCTTAAACACTTTCAATTAATTCTCTTAACAATTTTAATGAAAAGTTATTTACAAGTACTGGTTGTTTCAATAATAACAATCCTTTATCTTATTCATTCAACTCTTACTTCAATTAGGGACTTAATTTACTAAAGATCTTCTTCTCTTAAGTAGATGGCTAATGCTTATAAACTAATCGGAGATAACTTAAATTAAATCTTTTTTTATTATTACTTTTCAACTCTCTTCTAAAGATCTGAATCAATATTTCTCTTTTTCATATAATGACTTAATATTTCTAAATCATGTTTCACCTTACTTTTATCTGCATCCAAATCTTTTAATATTGAAGTTATTGTATTAAACACATATGCGAAAATACATGAAGAAAATAAAGTCAAACAAATACTTACTAATACTTCATATGAATTTATTGGAGTTATATCACCATAACCTACTGTTGTCATTGTTGTAATTGCAAAATATAATCCTGTCAAATAAATTTAAATCCAATGAGAATCTTATAAACCTCTCTATTCTATCCAATTTTCATCCATTGAATGTTATCCTATTCCTATCCATACACATGCAAAACAATGAGCTAATAATACTACTGTAATTAAAAGTTTTAATAATTTTAAATGATTTTTAAATTTACCTTTTGGATCTATTTCATATTTAAATACCTCCATAAATGTTGATAATTCTTTTAATTTCAAAATAAATAAATATTTTAAAGGACTAAAACTATATAATAAAAATATTATTAATCCTAATAATCCTCCAAAATCAATTAAGAATTCCTTCCGAAAATATTATATTATTATCTTTCTTGTCTATGTTATCAATATTCCCTTATTGTAAATCTAAACATTCAATCTCATTATTATATCAATTGTCAATATAACTATCTCTACAAAAAATATAGGCATCTATATTTCTATAAATTCATCTAATTAGAATTTAAAGGAATCTGACAATGGAAATATAAAACATAAATGTAAAACTAAAAGAAATTTTAAGAAACTCCAAAAAATTAACATTGGATGACTTGCTTTTATACTATTAAAACTACGATGCTTAACCATTGTCATTAAATTAGAGACTAATACTTATAAACTAACATTCTGTTATTTGTATTAATAGTACTATTTTTCAAATTATGATGAATCTTTCTCCTTTTTTTATTACTAGCTATAACTACTTGAAACATCATTAAAAGCTTATAACTATTATTTACTAAGCAGAGATAGATTCTTTATTTTTGTATACTTTCTTAATTTCTGTACTGCTTAAATCATTACTTCTTTCAACCTAGTTTAAATATTAATCTGTCTTAATTTTATTTGACCTAAAGCATCTTGAAACAATATTCTTTGTTCTCCATTAGGAGAATGCAATTAAACATGATTTACATGAAGATCATTTAGGTATAATTAATTCATCAATTATTATTATTCAATTTAATTTTTTGTAGTATTATTCAAATTATTTTATTAGAAATCTAGTGAATTTCAATTATTTATAATCTTTACTCCTATTTCTACTCAAAAAAAATCAAAGTCATTTATTTTTTATAAAGAAGTTTTATCTCAATTTAAATATTTTTATTTAAATCTATATTCTTGTTCTCATAACAGATAGATTTTTATAAATACATTATTTATGATGACAGATTATCATTATTTTTTATCAATTAATATTTATCTAATTTTATTATATTATATTATAATCATATTATTTTAAAATAATATTAATAAAAATACATATAAAAAAAAAGTATTTCAGATAGATAAAAAAGATACTTCACAAAGAAAAAGAATAGAAACTCAAAATTTCCACATTGTTAGTGGAGAGCTTATTTAAATTAATCATTAATTATTAAACTAATTCATAAGAATGGTAATTAAAAACATTCTGTTAAATTATTGCAATATTTTTGATATTTATAGTAATAAATATTTTTGAATAAATGAGCAGCTCAAAAAAAGAAAAATTTAAGTAGTCTTAAATAATTAAGAATCCCCAAAATAATCAAAATAAGTTCTTAGATTATCAAAAGAATTATGATGAAAGCCATGTTAATTTTTCAAATAGTGACCCCATCTAATCTGATTCTTCTGAGTCATTATAAGTTTAACTTTATTAATCAGCCTCATGTCCAAAATCAATTCAATAATTTTGTGATAGAGAGGATTCAACCTACAAATTGAGATTTAACAATGAATAACTTAATCCATCACATTCTCAATCATAATAATCTTTGGCTTTGTCATAAGAAAATATACAAAAGTAAATAAACCCCGTAAAAAATCATCCTAAATTATTCGGAAGGTGTATTCTTTAATATCATTAAAAAAAATTCCCACACTATTAAATCAGCGAAATTCCATAAAAAAAAGAAGATATTGATGAATTAATTAATTAACCTAATGTTCGAGATAGTGCTGTCGAATATTTTGAATCAAACCAAATATTTTTTGATATAATAAACTCAAAAGTAGATAATTTATCCTAAGTTATATAATCATTTCAAACATATTACCAAGCTTTTAAAAACAATAAGCCCCTAGATATGAAAAGCTTTCAATGAGATTTATAAATAAAATTATTGAAATATAATTAAATTGCAGCTTTATATCTTAAAATAAATCAATTATTCTATTTGAAATTTTCTTATTAATTACTTATATATTTATTATTATTTTAGAATCTTGAAGCTTTGTCAATTTTTAAAACTCCTCATATTACTTATACTTTTTAATATTATGGATGATCATTTTGCATTACAATGATCTTTTAACAATAATTAAATTAAAAAATGTATCTTTAATAAGAAAATTTCAAATAGAATAATTGATTTATTTTAAGATATAAAGCTGCAATTTTTATTTATTTTATTAATAAATTTATAAATAAATTTCATAACTAAAAGTTCTAAATGCTAAATTATTTTATAATATGTAATTATAATATATAATTTCTCGTTATAAGACTTATATTTCTGTAAATAAAAAATTTATATATTGAATTTTAAATTAATTAGAATTAAAATACATTAATTTTAAATTATAAAATTCTTAATATTTATACATATGAACATTCGTTAGAACAATAAATATCTTAAGAAAATGAAATAAATTTAAAAGAAATTTAGTGCACTTTTCTTGATTGAATAAAAAATCAATTTTAATAATTTGAAGTTATCATTAAATCATTGATAAATTCAATTTGTTTCTTTTAGCTTATTGAACAGAAAATGTGGTTGATAATAAAGGTCTTAATAGTAGTTTTACTCCATTACTTTTAGGGGATGTATTAAATTTTTTTTTGCTTCCACTTTATCTAGTAGTAAAGGCTTAATCTTCAACTACAATTTGTTATTATTAATGTTTTTTTTAATAGCTATTTTTAAGAGATTTTGCATCAAATATTAATTTTTGAATAGCATTCTTTTTAAAATTCATTGACTCATTATCAGTATCAATTCCAAATAATTCCATAAAATCTGTAAATATTCTCATCTAAGATTTGAATTTCTTACTCATAATATTGATTTAATCTTCAAGAGACAAAAAATCCATTTGATTTGATTTTAATTTTAAAGCATCTTAGACATCATTTTTATTTGCTTTAATCTTTAAAAAGTCTTATAAACGATCTATTTATTAAGAAATATCTTATAGATTATAAAATTCCATTTATTTAATTACATTTTGTTTAATAGTATCTTCTATTTTACTTAAAATTGATTCTGATAGTTGTTTTGACATTATTACTCTTTATTCATCATAATATTGANTTATTTTAGAATCTTGAAGCTTTGTCAATTTTTAAAACTCCTCATATTACTTATACTTTTTAATATTATGGATGATCATTTTGCATTACAATGATCTTTTAACAATAATTAAATTAAAAAATGTATCTTTAATAAGAAAATTTCAAATAGAATAATTGATTTATTTTAAGATATAAAGCTGCAATTTTTATTTATTTTATTAATAAATTTATAAATAAATTTCATAACTAAAAGTTCTAAATGCTAAATTATTTTATAATATGTAATTATAATATATAATTTCTCGTTATAAGACTTATATTTCTGTAAATAAAAAATTTATATATTGAATTTTAAATTAATTAGAATTAAAATACATTAATTTTAAATTATAAAATTCTTAATATTTATACATATGAACATTCGTTAGAACAATAAATATCTTAAGAAAATGAAATAAATTTAAAAGAAATTTAGTGCACTTTTCTTGATTGAATAAAAAATCAATTTTAATAATTTGAAGTTATCATTAAATCATTGATAAATTCAATTTGTTTCTTTTAGCTTATTGAACAGAAAATGTGGTTGATAATAAAGGTCTTAATAGTAGTTTTACTCCATTACTTTTAGGGGATGTATTAAATTTTTTTTTGCTTCCACTTTATCTAGTAGTAAAGGCTTAATCTTCAACTACAATTTGTTATTATTAATGTTTTTTTTAATAGCTATTTTTAAGAGATTTTGCATCAAATATTAATTTTTGAATAGCATTCTTTTTAAAATTCATTGACTCATTATCAGTATCAATTCCAAATAATTCCATAAAATCTGTAAATATTCTCATCTAAGATTTGAATTTCTTACTCATAATATTGATTTAATCTTCAAGAGACAAAAAATCCATTTGATTTGATTTTAATTTTAAAGCATCTTAGACATCATTTTTATTTGCTTTAATCTTTAAAAAGTCTTATAAACGATCTATTTATTAAGAAATATCTTATAGATTATAAAATTCCATTTATTTAATTACATTTTGTTTAATAGTATCTTCTATTTTACTTAAAATTGATTCTGATAGTTGTTTTGACATTATTACTCTTTATTCATCATAATATTGATAACATGAATTGATCTATTTTTAAGTATCTTAAATTTAGACAAAGAGTTTTTAGAATTGAATTTGATTTTGTTCATGTTCTTTTTTTAAAATAAGGAAATCCATTTTTGTAGCCTTTTATAAGAGTTCATAATCAGTTGCTTTGATAATTTTACGAAATTCTGAAATTTCATGGACATCTTTATCTACAATTTCAGTAAGCTTCTTAATTTTAGGTAAAAGAAGATCTGACAAAGAAGAAAATTCGGATTTAGTAGCAAATATTTTGGTGGATTCAACAAATTCTGAAAATTCATGTTATTTGACAGTTGTAATTAAATCTGAGAGAATGAACTAAAGGGAAATTAATCAATTACTTAATACATCTTATTTATTAATTAATTCATTGATATTATTAACTGAATATCGTTTAAGTTCTAGAAATTGATCACTTAAGTGATTAAATCGACAATCTAAGAGATCTAATTATGAAAGTGTTTGATTTTTAGGTGCAAATGTGTTTTAGAGACTATTAATATAATCACTTATTTATTCTTAGAAAAGTGGTGTAAAATCTTGAGTAGTCATATAAGAATTGAGAGATTGTTAAATGGTAGTAAATTAATTATTGAATTATGTTTATATCTTCGTAATATCTCCATCATGGTCTCTTTTTATTTTCCGAATTTCAATTTATATGTCACATAAATCTTCTTGACTAGGTTTTACTTTAATTTACTGATCAAGCTGTTAGAGAGCATAATCTTGAGTATTAAATTTAAACATTATAGCATCTGTTTATTATATTTATTAATCTCTTAAATGATCAATTTTTAAATTAATTGAATTGCTAAGTTCTGAAGAGATTTAACTAATCAATTTAGTTTTAGGTTTGAATGATAATTTCTTAGGAACAAAGTTTTATTTACGTCTTAATTCAAATAATCTCTCTGTATCAAAATCAAAGATATCACTCAATCCAAGAATATAATCAATAAGTAATGATACTGATTCTTCTTCCATTATTTAAAGAAATTATTAATTTTAATTATCTAAATATTTAATATTTTTCTAATTAGAAAATAAAATAAAAAGGAGGAAATAATAAAACCCTTTTGATTTGATTATATAAATATTTAATAACTTTCATAATATATTGACTAGATTATGGAAAATAACCCAAATCATTAGAAATAATAACAAATCTGTTCCAATTCCAGAATAGTATGCATCATAACTTGATTTGAAGTATTCTTTAACTTTGAAATTCATTTTGATTGCTAAACAAGTACTTACAATAAAAAATATTGCAACATATATTCCAATTCCAATCCATCCATCTAATATTATTTATAATTATGTCTACCCATTCCCAATATACCAGCTATTACACCAGCATTTAATGATCCATATACTCTAACATTTTTTAGTTGAATTGTATTTTATTTTAATCTATCTTAATTAACTTCTAAATCATCTAATTCAACTTTAGGTTCTTCCATTAATTAATTTATATATTAAATTATTTATAAGTCATAAGTTAACTTCTTGCATTTCAAAATATTATTATTCTATACTAAATTTATTGTAAATTAAATAAGTATATATATATACTTAAAGATTAATATAAAGTTAGAGTTTAGATAAAAAATTATACTATTAAATGGAGAAGTAGATATATTAATTAGAATAATGTATTCAATAGCTTTAATTGAAAATGTTGACTGATAATATTCTTTATTCACCTGAGATAATTCCAGAACACTTAAGATTAATGGATATACCACCTTTCATTAGAGCTAAATTAAAGGCAATTCAAATTAATCCCAATTTAGAAAAATATGAAGCATAATTTTAATATGCTAAAAATGTTGGATTAAATCGTATGTATTAAGGATAATGGTATAATGAAAAAAAGAATGGAAGAGGATAGGAATATAATGAAAAAGATAAAAAATTTTTTTATGGATATTATAAGGATGGAGTTTTTGTTTAAGGATTAATTATAACAGAAAATTATTTATTTGAAGGAGAAACATAAGATGATTAATTTTTAAGGGGAACTCTTGTATATTTAGATGAAAGAGTTTTTTCAGGGAAATTTTAGTAAGGAGAATTGAATGATGAAAATGGAAATTTTCGTAGTAATACAGAGAAATACGTTGGAGGATTTAGAAATGGTTAGAAATATGGAAAAGGTAAATACGAAAATAATGATTTTACATATGAGGGTGAATTTGTAGAAGATAAGATTTGTGGTTAAGGTATATTGATTGAAAAGAAGAATGGATGGAGATAAGAAGGTCAATTTAAAGATGGTCTATTAGATGGAAAAGGTGTTATTATTAGAAGTTTAGGAGATTATTATGAAGGTATATAAATTCTATTATTATAATCTTATTAGGGTAATTCAAATAAGGATTGAGACATGGATAAGGTACCTTAAAGAGAGAAGGTTAAACTTATTAAGGATCTTTTATTGAAGGAAAATTAGATGGCTGGGTATAAATGACATAGGATAAGAGAGTTTATAAATGCTTTTTTGAATTAGGTGAAGAAAATAAAAATAAAAGATAATTGATTTCATGAATATAATAATATCATTTCGATTAATAATCATAATCATATATATTAATAATCATATATATTAATCATTCAAAATCTCACACAATTTGTAAATAAATATTTTACTATTTTCGAGAAAACTAAATTTTCAATATCCAAATCTTTGCCATCTTGCTTATCAACTTTAAGTAATTATACCAACTTTGTCATCTCTTCACTCAATTTTTCAAGTTTTACACGTTTTGAAAACTACTTTTATAATTTCTCAAATCTTAAATTAGATTTTACACTCAAATACATTAAAATAACAAGAACTATTCTAATATCAAATATATCTATACCTATAATATACAGAGGTAGCATCTTTTAGATTATTTTCCATATTTGTTTAGAATATTCAAATATTATCAACATCATAGTGTGATACCATTTTCTTCTATTTCTTAAATCTATACGCTTTTAGTAATTTTAAACTCTTAACTAATAATTTTATTCACTATGGAATTCTTATTTGATTAGAGTTTCTAACAGAATATTAACCTTAAACTAATTCAAGTATATCTAAATTGATGCTCTGCATATAGGACAAGAATTATAATTCTGATAAAAGTATTTATTGCGAACACATGGTTTACAAAATGTATGACCACATGTTAAGGTAATAGGTTGTAACAATGTTTATAAACATATTGGACAATCAAAAAGTTGTTGCATAATTAATTAATAATCAACTCATTTCTAAACACTATTTACATTTTAATCTCAAAAACAAATTTTAAAAACGCACTTCAATACTTGACTGTTAATATTAAATTGCTAATAATTATTAAATATCTTTTGATACAATTTACATTTTTATTCCTAATTCTTTATCCATCTAAAATAATAAGATAAAATTAAAAAAAGCCTTAATGAAAAATTTCATACTATCAGATTTAATGATACTTCTTAAACTAAATTTCATTAATTTTTGTAACTATTGCTCAATTTGATCATCTCGAGAATCCATTAATATTCTAATGAATTGAGAATTTTATTATATATTCCCTCAAATTAGTTTTTTGAATTTAAACAAAAAACTAAAAAAAAATACTACAAGAAATAAAATTGATTAAAATCTACTCCTTTCTAAAAAGTATGTAGATGTTATTAATCTGATTTAATAATTCTCTAAATTAGTTGAAATTCTATATTTATTATAATAGTTTTAATTCTACATTAGTTGAGAGGATTTAGACAATAGAAGATTAAGTGAAAAACAAAATAGAGCTTTTTGATAATAAAATATTTTATTTATCAATAAATTATAACTTTAAGAATTTGAATCAATTTCTGAAAAAATGAATTATAAAAATATGAAAATATTAAGTTGACTCTAAATTAGAGGAGTAGATTAGAATTTCTGATAAAATTCTTATCATGTTTCAGTCATTAAGAATCAGCTCTCTGAAGAACTGTATAAAATACACTTGAAATTTCGTTAATTAATCCTAAAACATCTTTTTGTTTAGGCTTAATAAAAATTGAAACTTAAAGTCTAATTAGAATAAGAGAATTGCAAAAGTAGAAAATTATAAGAAAAGTAGTATTCAGATTTATTGGTTTAGAAACATTTGAAAATAAATTAGAAATATTAATTATTTAAATGATAGAAGAGAGATATAGAATGATTTTAAATTTGGAAGAGAACTAGGGGAAAGGGATGGAGACTATTTTTGCATAAGAAATGTTGGTATATAAATTTGAAGAATGGATGATAATTAAATATTTATATATATATTAATAATATGTAATAAATAGGACATCAGCTCTTATCAAAATGGTAATGTAGTTTTTTTATGATTTTAGGTACTACACAAATTACAATTTTAGAGCCTTGTTTTAATATGAAGTGAAAGAGGAAGGTTATATAATGGGATAATTGATAGAAAAAAAAGAGGATATTTTAGATTTAGTAACACATACTATTCGTTTTACTTATAGATAAGGATTTTAGGCATTTTAATGTTAAGAAAGTAATTTGACAACAGATTCAGGATGGGGTTGTATGATTAGAATAGGATAAATGATGATGGCAGAATTATTGAAAAGACATTTAAAGTGTTTTTATAAAGTTGATATATTTTAATTTCCTTCTTTATTAGAAGAAGTGTTACAGATTTTTAATGATGATGTTCAAATGAAAAGTTAATTGGGAATAGTAAATGAATGCAAACATAGATTTTCAATTTAATAGATAATGAGTGTAGCATATAATGAATGGGGTAAGAAACCTGGAGAATGGTACAGTCCAAATTAAATTGTATAGGCTATTTAGAAAATTCTATCAGATAACAATATTTCATGTAATTTTAATAATTTAAAAGTAATAGATTTTTGTGGTCTTGGATTTGTACCATTTTATGAGAGTTAAATAGATCTAAAAGCAATAGTATTAGAAATGTGTATGATTGATAATTGTTATTGTCAAAATAGAGTCTTTTTTATAGATAAATTTTTATATGAATTAGAAAAACTATAAATTACAAAAGATAAAGAGGAAGTAGTTTAAGTTATGCATGGTTAAGATTCAATTAGTGACATTTGTTTTGAAGATTAATCCAATTAAAATAAGATAGATATTTTAAATTTATTTAAGAAAAATATTTGTGAAAAATGTTTTGTTCCTTCTAGAGCTGTAGCTGTTTGTATATTGAGTAGAATTGGATGGGATGAACCTAATCCAAATTACATTTAAGCTATTAGACAATTTATGAAGAAAAACTATTTTGCTGGAATGTTAGGAGGTAGACCGAAAGAAGCTAATTTTATTGTTGGATTTGTTGATAATAAATTTGTTGTTTTAGATCCACATTTAGTCTAAGAAACAAAAATGAATTCAGATGAATATGTTAAATCATGTTTTCCTAGTGAAGCTCTATTTATGAATGAAAATGAAATTGATTGTTCACTTGGATTAGTCTTCTATCTCAATAATTTTTAAGATTTAAATGAATTAATCTATGATGTTAAAATCCATTAATAAATCAATTTCTTCTCATTTGTACAAATTAATGATTGGACTTACTCAGATATTAATAAAGAATAATAAATTAAATAAATTAAATAAATGTAAGATTCACTTAATGATAATTATCAATAATAATAATAATTATAATAATAAATTTTGAATTTAGAAATTTCAACGTATCATGACGGAATTTCCAATGAAATTAATTCACTCAATAATCAATAAACATCTATTAATGAATTAGACTCTAGTTATGAAGAAATCTGACAATTATCATATTTTACTTATAAAAATTTATATTCATTATTTTTAATTGCTAAAAATATTTGTCAAAAAGGATAACAAAATCAAAGAAAATTCTATTGATTAAATCAATTTCTTGTCTTCCATGAATTGAAATACTAAATATTGAGACAATACAGCCAAAGTTAATGCTATAAAGGCTATTGGAATATTATCCACTATATTATCATATGTTGTCTATAAAATAATTACATTAAAACTCAATATAAACCCAAACAAAATAAATTACACTGACAAACACAGTAATTTTAAGATAATATTACCATAAACAACTCCCAATAAATTTAATGCAATCATCATCTCTACTTAACATAAGGCAATAATTGTGTTAATTTTGTATGGCTATTTTAAAAAGATTGGTAAAAATGATCCTATTGTTGTAGATATACCCATTACACAATATGTAATAAAAATATACTCACCTTCAGAATTAATATAATTTAGACTTCCTATAGCTGGTGTGAATAACATTATAAATTAGTACATTATCATATAAAAATGTTCATCCTTATACATTCTCTTTTCCTAAACTAAAAAAGTATTGTGAATTATATTCTTAGAATTCATACCATCTCTTAAATTCTCTTTTGAATCAAACTCTTCCTCTACTGTTGAATATCTTGGAAACCATAAATAACTTCCTATTCCTCCTAAAACCAATATCAAAATCCCATAAATTAAACAACCTCTTTTATAATGTAAATTCTCAGAATCTGTGAGATCTACAATCTTTGGATTTATCAACAATTAAAGTGACAATCCAAATATTAACCATCCAAAAGAAATCCCTCCTAAAAATAAACAAATACATTTATCTCTATGTAGATAATTCAAACATACCAAAATTAAATGGATTTTCATTTAACATTTAATCCATTGGATCCAATAACACCAATCCTAACAAAAATATATATATATTTGGCAAGATATTTAAAATCAAAGGCATTTCACTAATAAATCCAAAAAGAAGTAGACTCCCTGAATAGATCACTATTAATAAAAGTAGAACAATCATTTTTAATTTTCGATTAAAATATTGATTTAAGTACAACTACATTATTTCGACAATTTCATACTCTAATCAGCATTCCTAAATTCAATTCTAATATCAAAAAAAATGCTTCTAATTTTTCTAAATGTGTTTCAGTGTTCTTCTCTCCTAATTCATTCAAAGCATATGTTTTTAGAATTGTCCAGTCTATTCATTTAATGTCATTATACTTAATGTTGATCCCATTATCATTTCAATAATAAAAGCCCCTATAATTTACATAAAAAATATAATATTAAATATCACTAAAGCATTTTATTGTTTTAATATTGTTACAACAAACTCCATAATTTTTCTTTAGAAACTGAGTCTTATTCATCACTTCCACTATAATTGATCATAATTTCTATATCTCTTTCAGATAGTTATAATCCTAAAATAATAATTTAAATTGATTTAATTTACCCCAAAAATCGCTTTATTTTTTTAATTCATCTTTGCTTAATTTTCCTGAATCGGTTGTGTCCATGATTTAGAATATCATTTCAAAATTTTCATAAAGATTATAATTGAAATTAAATTATTCTGTAAATTGAGGTAAGTCTAATTAATGACCTCTGAGATTTTCTAATTTTTTTACTAACAATTCACAATTTCTGTCAAGTCCAGTTGTTTGTAAAATTTCCAAGAATTCACTAACATTTAATTGATTAGTTTCTGTTGATTTGAATTCATTGAAGATTTCCATGATTTCTTATTATTACTTCTACAACATAGGTTTATCTTCTTAATTCATATGTTTAAATATTAAAATAAAAATAATATTAATAAAAAGTAAATAAATGTATAGAGAATAGATTAATGGTTGTCTGCTCGTAAATACGTTTTTAAATTATAAATAAATCAATGAAATATTATAAGAAAGGAGAATTGCTTTGCTTCATAGGAACGTGGGTGCCTTTTGGTATATTAGTCACAATATTTTTATTCTTCTATGGAGTATATATGAAGGTAAGAGAATATTGAATAATATTAAAGACTTATTTGTTACCATTAATATAATAAGAATATTATCAAAGACCAATAGTAGAATTAAATACATATTTGATTCAATTAGTACACATAAATGACTATGTCTTCAGCAATTCAACATTGGTGATAACGATATCATTACATACAATCCTTATTCTTTTTTTAATATCATTAATAAGTACAGTAATAATAGTACCTGGGAAAGTGCCCCAAGAATGGTTATAAAAGGTGGATGCAGAAATAAATAAGATGATATAGAATGAAGAGAATATGATTAATTTTTAAAAAAAGGGTTCACGAACATCAACTTCATTTTCTTCAGAAATAGAAGATGAACAACGCATATAATTAAATATTAAAGCAAGAAAAGAATTTATAGATAAGTCAGGTCATCGTTTCTGTAAGACATGTTAAGCTTTTAAACCTAAACGATGTCATCATTGTCGTTAATGTAAAACATGTTGGTTGAAAATGGATCATCATTGTTAATGGCTTAATAATTGTATAGGTTAAAACAATTATAAACTATTCATCAATCTACTTAGTTATTCCTGTAATGAATTCATGTTATTTAGGGTTACTACTAAGTTTCATAATAATCACTTACAGTCGATGCTATTATGACACATTGAATTCATATTCTTCAGATGGCAAACTATTTCTAGTATCTTTTACTTTTCTATTATGCTGTTTCTTCTGGATCCTATTAACAGCTTTCACTTTATTCCATTTATGGTACTCAAATGCATTATAGTGAGATAAATAGGGCGATAATAAAAAACATCACAACCCTTGAATATTGTGAGAGTAAACCAAAAGAATCAATTCAGAAAAGTGTTCTAGACAATGTAACAGAAGTGTTTGGTATCAATCCTTTAATTTGGCTACTACCAATTTAGCCAAACACAAAACCAATAATGGATTGAGAAACACAATAAATAAATTTAGATAATAATATAATTATATTATTTATATAATGGAAAAAATAGATATGTTGGTTAAAGTAGTAATAATTGGAGATACAACAGTAGGAAAGACAAACATTATGACTTAATATTGTGATACTAATTTTAAAATTAACTCTCTTCCAACAATAGGAGCTGATTCTAGAGTAAAGTTAATATAAATGAATGAAAGAGAGACAATAAAAATGATGATTTGGGATACTTGTGGTTAAGAACGTTTCAAATCTATAACAAAGAATACATTTAAAGGAGCATAAGGTTTTGTTTTGGTGTATGATATTACATCAAAAAGCAGTTTTGAACACGTAGAAGATTGGTTAGAAGTAATAAGTTAAGTTTATAAAAGTCAATAAAAGATAATATTGACACAAATTCTGTTTCAATTGTTTTAGTAGGAAATAAATCGGATCTCGAGGATTTGAGATAAGTTTCAAAAGATTAAGGATAAGCATTGGCAAATAAACATAATCTTCATTTCTTTGAGACTTCAGCTAAAATGGGAATAAATTTAAGTGAAGTTTTCGTCTCTCTAGCTAGAAATATTAGAAAAATTATCACTTCTGCTAATAAAGACACTGAAATGTTAACAACAGATAAAACTAAAAGTTAAAAAAAGAAAGGATGTTGCTGACATTCAATATACTAAGTTAATTAATCAATATTAATGAATTTTATCTCTACAAGTTGGACACTCTGCTTTTATTATCAACCATTCTTTTATGCATTCATTGTGGAAATAATGATTGCATTTTAAAATTTTTATTAAATTTTAGTCATTTATATCTTCTAAACATACAGCACATTTTCTATTCTTTATTTATTATATTTTTACTCTGACTATGCAATTTCATCAACTCCTACTAATATTGGAATGTCATCAAACCAATTTTTTGGCTTTCTTGCCTTCACTATTTTCAAATTTGTTGGGATTGTTATAGGTATTTGCATAGAATTCAAGTCCATAAACATTTTATAAAGAAGAAACCTTTATTTATTACACTTTATTTACATTGGTTGCCAAGGGAATCGTGGTTATTGAATTTAATTCTTCTGAATCTTTTTTTTTATCTCTTACACTCTCTCATATGCATTCTTAAATTGCTATTGTCTTTTTTAATTCATTTCTTTATTTATTTCTTATTTTTTTAATAGATTTCAAACTTGATTTATACCAATAAATCTTTTATATTTTACATAGTTATAATCATAATAATTATTATAATTCACTAGACAAATCCAAAATTTTGGATAAGTATTAAATTTTTTAATTATCCATATATTTTAAAGATTATTATCTATGTTGTTGTAATTCACTACTCAACTGTTCAATTTACTTATCTCTGTTTCTTAACAAATTCTAACAGTTTTAAATATCTTGTGCATATTAATTTTTTAACTTTGTTACTTCCTAATCCTTCTCCAATTAGAGAGCTTGCAAATACTCCTTTTAATATTGTTTCTCAGCTTCTAAATCCTTCAAACTTTACTCAGTTTTTGTTTTATTCACTCCTTAATTTTATTAACTATATTGCATTATCTCTTAATCCTTCTTACTTACTTCCTTTGTTAATAATTGTAATTTTGTATTTAAGTAATTAATCTAAACTTACAATCCAATATCTTACTTTCTATTCATAAACCTATTGCATTAATTAAATTTCAGCTTGCTTTAACTCTTCCAAACGAGCAATCTCTGAATTCATCTTATCGTTATTTAAATTAAATAATTTTATAAATCAAATATTTATAATCATTAATTAATTCATCAAATTTTTTTTTGTTTCTCAATTGCAATTAGATTATATAAAAAAATTTACATTATTCATAAATGATAAAATATTAGAATCATGTTATAATCATATAACTTTCAAATTAATTAAATATAATCAATAACTTCTTACCTTTTGTTCTTATTTTTGAACTAAAAACTTTTGATATCTTACATTCAAGAAGGAGTTTATATCTCTTTATCAAAATTTGAAGACATATATATGAGCACAAACAGATTATAGACTACAATCTAAATAAGCACATTATTTTCTTTAGGAATTAATTTCTTATTCCTTTTTTTCTTCTAAAATTTAATAATATATCTTCATATATGTTATATTCTGTTTTTTTTAATGAATTTATCATGTTCCACCTTAAATATTGATAAGTATTTATGAGCTAAGAAATCCTTTATTTATGTAAGATTGGCTTATGATATAATATTCACTTAATTTTACATTGCTCAAAAAGTCACATTTAGAGATTGTTTTTTTTATTAAAAGAGCATTTCGCTCATCCTTTAATTTCTCTTATACTTCCACCTTAGTATTTTGAGAGAATCTGATTTTTATTCATCGTCTCCTTCTCTTTAACTTTTAGTTTTTAAACTTGACCTCAATTTGTTTTTAACTTTCTTATAAATCAAATTTTAGTTAAAAATATATACTCTATCTTTTTAGGTTAATCAATATTATATTCATTAACCTTTTTAGCTTTAAATATTAATATCTATTAAAAATAATAAATATAGATTTAATATTGATATTCTTAGAATAAAAATAATATTTAAAATAATAGATAAAGTGCATGAATATAAGAAACAAAAAAATGTTTAATGAATAATATAAATTTTAAATATGTTAAAGGAATTAGAGAAATATCGTGTTCCAGATAATTTTACTGGAACACGTCTAAAAATTGCTTGTACATAAATTATTGAGAGTTGGGTAGCTTTAAAGCTTGCATTTGAACATTCAACCTAAACTATTCAAGAGAATCCTGAGAACATCAGAAAGTTGTTGGCTTATTAATTAGCAGCTTACATATACAATTGCGAAACTGAAATAGAGGATTTAGTATAGTTTTTATCAGTTTATTTGGAAGACTACTTGTAATTGATAATTTAGGATAATTCAGATCGATATGTAAAATATTATTTTATGATAGATTGCGGAGAGATTGTTAGATGTATTTAATGATTTGGAATAAGATAGAGAAGGAAAGTATTTGCAATTGCTTGAAGATGTGAGGGTTTATAATGAACAGAATTAAAATGTTAAACATGTGGCTAATATTTAAGATTCAGATAATAGTGATTCTGAAAATGAAGAACCTCCTTAATTAGTATAATAATAGCAGCAGTAATTGTAAGTTGAAGAGGAGGAAGATGATATTGATTCTGATGGATATGAAACAGTCAAACCTAAAAGAAGGTACAATAAGCGTAATTGATTAATGTTGACTTTATATATGTATTGTTTAATTGGAATTAATAATTGTTGACAATTTATTTTATAATGTATTTTTGTATGTTAGAAATAAGAATATATATTATATAATTTTATATGTAACCATAATCTAAATAGTCATCAAAGGAGGATGAATAATGTTAAGTGGAAGATCATATATTAAAAAGGTTTGAATTGTAGGAATTCAAAGGGAAAGGAGCTTATGGTGTAGTATGGAAAGCAGTAGATCGCAAAACAAAATAGATAGTAGCTTTAAAGAAAGTATTGCATAAATAGGATGTAGATTTTTGATGCATTTCACAATGCAACTGATTCATAAAGAACATTCAGAGAGGTGATATTTTTAGAACAACTAAAAAACCATGATAACATAATAAAATTGACATCTGTAATAAAGGCAGAGAACAACAAAGATTTATATATGGTATTTGATTATATGGAGACAGATTTGCACAAGGTATGAGTATATAATAAAGTAATAGGTTATAAGGGCAAATATTTTGGAGCCGATTCACAAGAAATATATTGTTTATCAAGTGTTGAAGGGTTTGAAATATATACATACTGGAGAAGTGATACATAGAGATTTGAAGCCATCAAATTTACTGATAAATTCAGAATGTAAAGTAAAGGTAGCAGATTTTGGACTGGCAAGAAGTGTGGCAATGCCAGATGATAATATAAATCCAATATTAACAGAATATGTAGCAACTAGATGGTATAGAGCACCTGAGATATTGTTGGGATCTCAATATTATTCTAAAGCAGTGGATATGTGGAGTTTAGGATGCATAGTAGGAGAGATGATTGTAGGAAAGGCTATATTTCCGGGGACTTCAACTTTGAATTAGATTGAGAGGATAATTGAGCTTTGTGGGAGACCAAAGCCTGATGATTTAGAAGCAATATAAGCTCCTTTGGCAGAACAAGTGTTATAAAGCATATCCACTTAGAAGAAGAAGAGTTTTGGTTAATATTTCTCGGCTGCTTCAGAAGATGCAATTGATTTTCTAAAGTAAATTTTAGAATATTTATAAATATTACAGAAAAACCCTGGTTTATAATCCAACTAAAAGGATGACAGTAGAACAGGCATTAGAACATCGCTATATTAAAGAGTTTAAAAATACTGAAGAGGAATCTAAAAGAGGTATTTAATTGTTAATTGAATGAATTTAGATGCTCCTCTTGAAACTTTCATGGATGATAATCACAAGTATTCCATTAAGGAGTATTAGAATACTTTGTATAATCTTATAGTTTAAAACAAGAGGATAGAACACAAATCATAAATCATGAGGAATTCCAATAATGGAAGTGTTAATTTAAGTGTTGACAAATCCACATCTCCAACTAAGAAGGAGTCTTCTATAATTAAAAAGGAACCAGAAAATAATAATATAGATAAAGAGTTTCAACATCCTGGTCGTGCTTTACATCAGAAATCTTAATCTTATTCTTAAGGGTAACTTATGGTTAGGAAAACCACTTCATAAGAAGATATTTAATATTAGGTCTCGACCCATTAAAGTCCTACTTATAAGAAATAATAATAGATGTTTCCTATGGTTGATTCTAACAGTCCCATTAATAAAGCCAATAGAAAGTCTTCTTTAGATAAAAAATTGCAGAGTAATTTGACTGCAGCCATGTAAGCTACTCTGTCTCAATAATAATTCTCAAGAAAAGGATCATAAGGCTCTATATCCAAAACTACTGTTTTCAATAAGTCAATGACAAGTACACAATATAGCTCCTTGTTTCAGAAAAAAAAATGAACTTATATATTAAATATCTACATACCAAATTTAGAATATCATTAATATAATAATAATGAAAATTAGCATTATTTTAAACCTAATCAAGTTAAAAAAAGAAAGAAGATAAATATAAAAAATATTGGACAGCATCCATCCAGAAGAATAACACTTTGCATGCAATAAATAAGAAGAAATTCTATATTACAATATATACATTTTGACCATACTTCCTATTTTGAGAATATTAGAAATAATAAAGCATGCCCTTATTGAAAAATTCATTATCAAAATTCCAGCATTTCATCCTTTCACAAAACAATAGGTTGAAGAGGAATCTTTACATATTTTCAATGACTTTCTGGATTCATTATCATAAAAGGGATAAATGAATGTAAATAAATACATACATAATGTCATTAAAAAGTAAATCACCTATTAAGAAGCACTCAAAATAGCCACGGCTGCCAAAACCCATCTATTACAACCTAATGATTTCTAGAGGCAATCTTCAATATAATTAAAGCATATCAATGGGAATGTGAAAGTGAAATCTAAAATGTCTGATTTTTATGAAAATACAGCAGATGATCATTTGCAAAGGAATTTAACAGAAAATAAGACATTTGATTTTCTATATATATTTATAGGTGATATCCATTATCATAAATTGTTGGAAGATCCAGATTATTTATATAATCAAATCTAACACATGAATCCAGATTACTGGAAAACTAAGTACACTCCATTAATGCATAAAATAAGTGAATGTATTGATGAAGATTTAGAAGAATTTATAAAGTAAGAAGATAAAAATTAGAATAAATAAGAATAATAATTGTAGAAATAAGAGTATTGTTGTATATTGCGAGCAATTTGTCAATATGCAGTGGACGTATTGAAAAGCGTGAATGTTGCCACTCTGTATTATTATTCTGTAAATTACTCGTTTCAGAAGTTTGTGAATCGTTTGGATGGAACCTAGGATTTGCAAAGAATTTTATATTTGACCCAAAATCATAATAAAGAGAGGAATATGAAATAACACGTAAAAGATTTCTTGAGAGGACGTACGAATTTCATAAGAGAGATAAGAAATAAGTCTTTGGTTGATAAGGGAGAAAGAGAGTTGATAAAAATAATTTTAAATTTCTGATTTATTTAATGTTAAAACCACATCAAGTGTTACTGCATGAGTTTGCTGAACTGATATTGAATCAGAGAGTGGAGTAGAAACCATCGAGTTTGAGATATTCAAATGTGTTAAATTTATGGTAGATAAAAGGGATATGGGTGCCTGAGACTTAAGAATTAAGATTACAGATGAATTTCTACATTTAGAAATGGAATACTAAGATTCTAGTTGAAGTTTGGGTCTTAGAAGTAATCATAACAAGCGAGTAATAGAACAACACTAAAAAGATAATTTAAGATGAGTGATTAGGAATTTAAGAAAACACAACGGTTAGCTCTTCTCTAATCAAGGAGTATTTTAGGAATATTGGCAAATCTTCCACTTTCATAAGAAATCCCAACTTTCAACAAGCACATGAAGATTATACACAACATTTAGAATGGATCAATTCCTTCACATTTCCAAACTATCAATTTTCCAGTCATTCCTTGTTCAAGTAAAAAGGTCACTTACTTGTACATTCAAGTCCACTACTAGAAAGAAATTATATTCTCTCCTTAACCTAGAATAGCATAGAAACCAATAATCTAAAGAGAAGATGCTGAAATGAGCACTTTGCATCAAATTCAAAATGGCTTTCGCAAAAAAACAAAGGCTTCTTCCCAAATTGCAGAGACTCTTGAATACTTTAATTTAATAAATTAAACTGTAAAATGAATTATTACTATCTGTTTATATATATAATTATTAATAACTGAATGATCATTGATCTCACTTCAATATTCAAATACGCTTTTTATACAAGCATGGTGAGCTTTATTTCATTAACATTCACAAGCATTCTATTTGGTTAACCTGATAAACTGACTAAAGGTTTTGATCCTGATGGTAATTTTATCAATTTCATTCAGGTATTGCATGTGGTGCTGATATTGGATCAAAAGAATATCCTTATATTTATTTTAGTAATCCAACTCCTACTACTCTTCATTAATCAGTTTGTGTGAAAACCTGTCCAAAGCCAGATAGTAAAAGTGGAAGTATATAAAATTCAAATCCCTTAGTGCCTAAAACATTAGAATGTGTACCTAACTCTATTGTTACAAATTGCTAAGCTAAATTCTCCATTGATAATCCTGAAGCTTAATTTCTAATCTATGATACTTTTCTTTATAAAGGCAATATTTGTATGCCCAGAAATTTAGTCTATTACTAAGCAATTAAGGAAAAAGCTAATCCTCCTTCAAGTTTAACCAATACCAGTGATGTATACTAAAATAAATGGATGCTCCTCCTTTTTATATTCCTTGCTGGTATATCTTCGAAACTTTTACTTACTGAGTTAAAGGTTAATACTTAATATAGTGTTTGGGCTTTGACTTTAGGATTATTTATGTTTGTTGGTAGTCTCGGAGTTATTTTTGCATCTTAAGTGAGAGATGCTATTTAAAATTCACTCGACACTAGTTCTATTTCTACCTTTTAGGTAGATGAAGATTATATTTTAAAAATGACAAGTGTTCCTGATCCTTCTAAGTTAACCATTTTATCCCTCATATTTGTTATCCTCACATATTATGGAGCCTATTTTTTATACAACAATTATGATCGTATTAAAAATCTATAAGAGCTTTTTGAATAAGTTGAGAAATTTATGGCTGATCATGAATATCTTTAAGAATTAACTTATCCAACTATTGCAGTATTCAATTTCTTTTTGTTCTTAACCATCTATACAATTTTGTATTAATATTAAATATTTACAACAAATCAATGAGAGCTTGCTATGTAATTGATTTCCAATAAGTTAGGCCTTATGAAAAAATTTAAAGAGGTTTTCTCTATTATTTTCAGTTCTTAATAATATTTTTTTTCTTTTGGGGAGTCCCAATAATATTCGGATTGAATAACTACATAGTTTCTTCCTCCTTAGTATAATGGGTTTAAGCTGGTCACAGTAAAAACTAAGACAATAATTAAGAACTTTAATACAACCACAATAATTCCTCACTTGTTTTAACCAGATACTTTTTTCAAGAAGCCTTTTATCTTATAGGTAAAATTACTTAGGCTTCATTTCTATTATTAATCTCTCCAATTAAGTTTTTATGTGATGCTTTTAAAGATTGGGCTGTCAGAAGACAAAACCCTAAGTTTAAACATTTCCTCACCAATTATTGTTGTTTACCTTTTATTTCTATTTACGATAAAACTAGACAAATTGAAGAAGTCCTTTATATTGAATAAGTAAAAAATAAAAAATAAAATATTACAGTTAATGAATGCTTGAAATGTATCGATGATTACTTAGAACTTTCAGAAGTAGATTCAAACGCTGTTGAACTCTTTGAACAATTAAGTAATTTTAATATTTTTTAGTCAAAATCAAAAGATAGTCTTAAGATTTGTGTTAAATTTTTTGTTGTTTTTCTGAAATAAGCTTTTTAAATGCATTCTTATAAAAAAATCTAGATACTTCATTTTTTTCATTCGCATTAAAAAAGGTTGGATCTAGGTAATTTTTAATTAACATACCTATTAGAACCAACATTAAATATTTTGCATTTGATTTCGGTCAAGAATAATTTTGTTTTTAATACTAAGAGTTTTTTTTTCATGCAAATATTTCAAGGTTAAACTTCTCTTTCAAAGATTGTAAAAATTGAATTTCCCCTTTTTTAATCATCATTTAGATTGAGAACTCTTTTAGCCTTCCATTTTTATAAAATTGCAAATGATTGCTTTACATCAAATTTTGACAAGGGATATAAATTTTGTTTAAATCATTAGTATAGGAGTAGATAGATATTATTCTTGTGAAATTTAAATTTCAAAAATGAAAACTTTTTACAATGACTTGAAAAAGAGGTCCCAACTTGATTTATTAGATTAGAAAATCTTACAAATAATTGTCTTTTGAATAGTATTTCAATTTCTATTTTATCAAAGAAGTCATAAATGTATGACATAAATCTAAAATGATAAAATATGTTAAGACATAGTTTATTTGGTTACTTTCTTTTTACCTAATTACTTCTATTTCTAAAATTTTTTTTTAGCCTAAAACTATGAATTTATTTGTATAATTTTCAGAATTACTTCTCACGACACTATTATTAAATTATTTTTTAAACCAACATTATTTATTTTAGAATGCATCAGAATAGCCATTAATAATTAATATGATTACGAAATTATTATTATTTTAATGTTAAATATTGACTTTGTTGGTATTTGATACTTTATCATTGTGTAAAATCTTGAGTGAACAGAATAAGCGTGATTATAAGAATCTTCTTTGGAAAAGCATAAGAAATCAATTATTAAAGTTTTCATATACATCTATGATAGTAATATAATATAAACATAACTCATTGTTTCATTTTGAATATGTCATACTTAAATTGAAAACTTTATTTTTTAATTACTAAGTTGAAGATACTTTTATCTCTTCTTCTAGATTTGATGGTTCAAATAATTTTTTTTCAAAATTTTATGGACGAAGAGAGTAAAACATATTAATTTATAAAGTATAAATTTGTCTTAATGTTTCATCATCATCAATTTATTATTGCTATATTGATTAAGAAATTTAGTTTATGAAATAGATATAAATTTTCTGGAAATTATCTGTAATGTTATTTTCAATATTCGTTTAAACAATTTAATTAACAGCTTTAATTAATTCTGAATGTGAATTATTGGATATGGAATTGTTAGTTTGATCTTTAACAATTTCATTAAATTACTTTAGACAATTATCTGTATACAACTAATTCATTTATTCATATTATGTTTTAAAATAGTTTAAAACATTTTAAAATATAACTTTATTATTCCTGAAAATTTTTATGTTGCTCTCCTTCAAGCTATTATTTGAGTTTTCCACAGAGTAAGGAATCTAGGTAATGATATCTATTTTATACCTCTCCTTCTAAAATCTACAGTTAACAATTAAACTCATTCAACAACTATTTGGTTGATGTGACATTAAATAATATTTACAAAGTCTGGCTTAATTTAAGTTTTGGTTACAATTAAAAAAAAAATTTAGTTGTGTTATTATGAAAAAATGCAATTAATTTTGAAATATAAAGGAAGTAGTCTTTAATTTTATTAGTTTTCTATTTCTTTATTTTTTCGATACACTAAAGTAAATCCTCCCATTTGATTCTCATTTCTGGATCTACTTTAAGCATTTTTTTTATTAAATATAAATAATGTTAATTTATTTTGGTATCTTGTGGAAATATAAGTGGTTCAGTCGTTATTTTCTAATATAATTTCTTTGGGTGATTTTCCACATAAGGAACAACTCCAAAAAGCATTTCATAAAAGATAATTCCTAATGACCAAATATCAACTTTATATGTGTATTTTGAACTAACCATCATTTCTGGGGCTTAATATAATAAAGTGCCAACAATAGTATGATCATTTGGCAAACTAATTTCTTTTACTAACTTAGCCAAACCTAAATCAGCAATTTTTACAATGCCTTTAGTAAATAAAATATTTTCTGGCTTTAAATCTCTATGAAAAGCATTATTTTCGTAGATTGAATTATAGCCATCCACTATTTGACTGAAAATATAAAAGGCATCTTCTTGATCTAACTACCTTTTTTTTTTTTGATTCAACAATCTATTAAGATTTCCCTCTTCGCACAATTCCAATATCAGGTATGTCATTTAATTACAATTTACATCTTCTATCATCCTAATGCCATTTGATCAATTCATACTTCACAACATTTTTATTGTTTATCATTTTGTGCATTAGAATTTCTCGATTATACAAAGCCCTTAATTTCTCATATAATAAATCAGTTGTTTCGCAGGACTGGCTATTAAAAACTTTAATGGCCACTTTTTCTTCAACCTTATCTTTTACAAATCCTTCATAAACTTTAGAAAAAGCTCCCTAATCTTATTAGAGAATTATTTACAAAGCCTAATATGTTTTTCTTAAGTAGAATGTATTTATCTCCAATTGTTTCTGTATCTTAATTTTGGGGATTGAGCATAATTTTTTTTTAAGGATTATAATAAATATTTTAAAATTGAAATTGATTTAATATATTAATGTTAGCTATTCTATTTGAGTATTGTGTAAAATTTGAAATATAAGAGAGAATAAATCCCGAAGTAGTTTAACTATTTATTAAAAATAATGAATTTAATCCTTTTCAATTTGCTCATTCTTAAAAATAGCTTAATAAATAAAGTAGTAAAGTTATTCACCTAAGAAATTGAGAGATTCTAAAGTGGAACTGAATTAATTGAATAAAAAAATAGTTTTGAGAAATTTAATTTGGAAGTAAAATGCGATTAAGTAGATAAAAAATGCAAGTAACTTAATGAGTTTTTGTAATGAAGATATACAATAGGTTGTATGATGAAAATTTAAGTTTAGAAAATTTGCTTTTAAAATGTTATTTAGTGAATAATATGCTAAATTAAATAGTAAATTAAAAGAGTTGGGTTGGGACAAAATTTGCTGCTTATACACACAGGACTCCTCCAATAGTTTTTAAATTATATATAATCATTCCAGACATAAAAAGGTAGTACATCGTGATTTTATTCAAGCTTTTGGTACCAATATTTAGAAAGGAATTGGAAGAGTTTGTGATAGCATTTTACTCTCAACTAAAATTTTTGAAATAGATAGTATATTTTAAAACATATAGATTTTGAGTTAATAAGCTCAAAGCATTTTATAAATTTAATAATAAAACTTACTACAATTCATTATATTATTCAATTTCTTCAAAAATAAAATTTCCATATATATTCTTACAATGTTATCAGTCACAATTGTTATATGAGAAAAAAATGTAAAAGATTTTATAGTTATAAACAATTGGATTAAAGAGAAATCTTTTACTTTCTTACAGAATTTAAAAAATTTTTTTTCTCAAGTTCAATGTCAACAGTATCGAAAAAAATAAAGGATATACAAATTTAATATTTAATTTGGTTGAACATCTTACCAATTGTTTTAGTTGTTTCTTAAACTAATAAAAGTCATAACTTTATTGTTATCTGCAATTTTTCTATTTCCATTATTCCATTGATTAAGTGGGGACCATAACATTAAGATGCAATACATAACCACTTGAACTTAATCTTAAGAAAAGCAAAAAAGAAATATTTAAATATAGATCTTCCTTTTATATTTTATATGATGGGAAAATAATAAAAATTAATTATTTCAAACTTGAAGTAATATTAATTGATCTTGATTATAATAGCAGGGAGGAATTATAAAGAAGATTTTTTTTAATAAAATACATTTCATAATGAATCCTTCATTTGATTTTAACTAAGAAAAAATAAATTTCTTCCGGTTTAATTGGTGTAATTATGACTATTATCCAAGTGGAAGATTGATATTCAATATTAGATTGATTTCAAAATTTATCTTATTCACTTTATCATTATAATTCATATTATAGTTGTTGCATGAAATTTTAAATTTATGGAAAAAGAAATTGATACTATTAATAACAAAAAAAGTTCCTCATCTTGTCTCTTAGCTAGAGCATCAAACGATTAGAAGAATGGGAAGTTGAGAATGAAAATAAACTCTTTTTTTATGTTATTTTAGAGTAATTAAATAATATCAAGATTTATGCTCCTAAACAGTTTCCTGAAACCAAAAGGAGAAAAATGAGCAAAAGAAAAATAATTGGCGAAAATAATAAGAAAGATAATTTTTTAAAAAACATAGAAGAAAAAATTTTAAAAAACTAACTTTGTTAAATAGAGACATCAATCATTTTAAGTTTATTGTCAATGATTTATAATTTTCTTGGTCTTTAAATTATCATCTAATTGTATTTAAATTCTGTAAATTTAGAAAAAAATTTTAAAATTCTAGAATTCTTCACCATAACTAAATAAATAACAAAGAGCTTCGTTCATATGATTTATGTGGGTATAAATCTAGATAAAAAATTAATATTCTTTTAGGTAATATAAATATATAATCCTTACTTCAGCTTTATCCTAATACTTAGTTATATGATAGCTTAAGCTATTTAAATAAAGAATTAAGTTTCAAAAAATTTGAAAGACGCTTTGAACAAGTATAGAAAGCATTATAAATAATATCAATTTAATAATATAATTTAGTAAAGTAACAGAAAATTTAATTAAAAAGAATTATTAACAATATTTATTATATAATAAATAGAATTTTTTTTTTCTGATAAAAATTTATTCTATTTAATTGATCTCTGGCTATTTAAGCATCACATTTTTTTAGATAATAATAATATTAAATAATGTAGTAACCAAATATTGAAGAAAAATAAGAAATAAATGCAGATGGCAGTCCTAGTTTATAATCTCAAAAGAATGAATCAAACAATAAATACTTCACAACTAAATGTAAATGGATATCTTTCAGTGTTTCATTCTTTGTGTTAGCAGGTATTGGAATCTTCTTAGGAATATATCTGAGTCGAACCAATAGTTCTGCTCCAACACTCAAAAAATTTTAAAGAGATGAATTCGAATAAGTTGATGAAATTTGTATGTACCATACATCCGAAAGATTTTCAAATTGTACTTAAATTCAAATTAAAACAAAAAGATTGGTTGAAGATGTTAATGAAAAAAATGGCTCAAGTATAGTGATGCTGACAGACTTGAAAGTTCAAACCTTCACTTAGAATTTTGATGGAATTAGAGAATATAACGAAATGATTGATTATTCTACAGAAATATAATAAGAACTTTAGAAATAATTTAGGATACTATAAAAAAATGAATCAACATAAAATGATTTATGTGAAGGAATTTCAAGAGAAGAATGTGGGGATATTAATTAGATACCATTAGTCACAGTAGTTACTGATTCACATACAGGAGCTATTTAGTCTATAGGAATACCAACTGGAATTTCAGATCTAATTCTTTAACCTTTAGTCTCTAATATTATACATATTGCACCTAACTTAGCTGAATCTATCAATAATGAAGGAATTGATGGAACTAATGGGAATAGACTTTTAGAAGAAGATATTTACTATATTGGTAATTAAGCATTTACTCCTAAGACAATTAAAACAAAATCATGGTTTGGTAGTACTGTAATAAAAAAGTCAATAGCTTAATCTGATTAAATTGATGGTAATTCAAAAGGAATCAATTTATTTGATATGTTTGAATAATCGTAGGAAACAAGTTTAGACAATAATAATTACTTGGTATCTTCGCATATAACAACGAATTCTCAATTTAGTAATTCTGTGAAAAATAATGATATAAATTAGGATACTGATGATTTAAGCGATAAATCAAAAACAGAAATAACAAATGACTCAAATTTAATTACTGTAGAAACCAAGTCAGATGAAGAGTTAACAAATCTCCTTTCTGAAATTTAAAAGAGATAAACACTTCAATTTTATTCAATGTAGGATTTATAAAATAAAATCTCAGGTTAAGAAGATTTAACACAAGATTCTACTTAAAATTAAGATTAATTGGGAGGTAATCGATTACTAAATGAAAATGGAGATGTTCAATCAAATTCTGAGACTGACTTTGAAGAATAAGAAGGTGAATGTCTTTCTAACATTTTCAATTAAAAAAGAACTCTTAAAGAAGTATCTGTACTGAAATAAAAAGTTGGATTATAAGCAGAATTTTAAGGAGAAATAAAAGAAGGAAATGTTTCGGGATATTTGAGATCTTGTGTTTCACTTAATGGTGCTTGTTTAGTTGATTTATACAGGAGAGATTTTTAGTATGAAGGAAAACCCTTAAAAACCTTCGAAATGAAAGGAAGTCAATCAAAGAGCATTTTTAGCACTGTCATCTTAATAATGGGTTATCCTTTAACTGTAGGAGCAGATTATAATTATAAATGGGGTTATATAGAATCTGCTATCAAAACTGAAAGTGATTTAGGTATTTCTGAATAAATTTATGCATCTTTGAGTGTAACAGCCTATGGAGAAATGAATATAATTGTAATTAGAATAAGAGCAGGAGTTTCAGGAGAAGTGTTCAATGGATCTGCTCATGGGGTTGCATAATTTAGAATTAATTAAATAGATAACACAATCATTCCCGATAAATATATGATATATTTAGATTTTTAAATTGAGGCTTTGAAATTTGATCTTTACGCCATATATTAACATCCAACAATAAGTTGGGGAAGAAGATGTTTCAGAATTTTTCGAAAAAAAATTTGCATTTATTATCCATAATTTGGTTGGTCTAGTTGGAAAGATGTTTATAGAAAAGCTTTCTAGTTGGCTAAGTTATAGGCAAGTAAAAGAATCTTTTAACTCACATCTAAGTGTTATGATTGATACATTTATACATATACAATTCTAAAGTAATTAATTTATTTTGATTTATGTTTTAATGAATCTTATTTAACTAAATACAGTTGGTGCTTGTTTAAAAGTGGGTTGTTAGCTACACTCTAAGCATGCGTAGATTGGGGTTGGGTTTGTAAAGCCTACATGACGTTGTATTTTTCAAATGAATCGTCATTCTAAGTACGGTTGGGGCTGTCAGCAAAGGTTCCTAAAAGTTGAATTGCAAAAAAGGCCATTTTTGCCAATTTTTGATACATTTTTACATACAAAATCCAAGGTTTTGTTAAGAAAAAAAAAAACAAAGGCCGGGGCCTAAAAGCACCTGGGGGGTTTCCCTAAGGGTTTTG